>JAULJZ010214562.1:0-17742 GCA_032270985.1 Heliamphora pulchella | reverse complement strand
CCCCCCAAGAAACGAGAATGGCTAGAAAGGTAACAACGGATGGGAAAGAAAGGAGAAGTACAAGAAAAGGTGATCTCCAAAATATTTGTAACGATAGACAAAGATAGCTCACCCTACTAACTCTCTGGTCACTGTTGTCACTCGCCCTTTTTTTACTTGACTTACACCTGCCGGAACATTAACAGTGAGTCATCAAATTGGCGAAACTTTTACCTCAAGTGAAGTGTCAGTCACTGAAACTAGCGATCCTCATTGAATAAATCATTCTTAGTGCATATTTAACTTTAAGACAACTTTAGATTTTAGAACAAATACATTTTTAGTTCAATACAAACATGTCACAACTCATAAAAGATACCACATGACATACCCTGTGGACAGAAACTATGTTGAATTTGAAACTGTGGGCTCTGTCATCACTCTTATCAGCTGGTTTCATCTTGAAAATTCTCAATGTTAATAATATTTGCATCAATGTACATCTTATTGACCATTTTGTAACAACTCTTCTTGATTTAAGAAGCAACAGGTATCAATCTTTTTGATTTCTGAACCAGAATAATTCTTGCATAATACTTGCACATAAATAAAAATTCTGGGTTCAGCTTCTCTCTAGTCCAGTAATGGACCCAATTTGATAATTTGAACCATTTATTTTATTATTTTCAGATAATACATACGGAAAAAAATCAAGTGAATCGCATATTGTTAAGTATGTGAACAAATAACAGTGAAGTTCAAATAGGGTTCATATTTTTTAACAATATTATGATTTGTTCAAGTACTTAACGGTATGGATTAATTTGATTCTTTATACAAATGATTTCCACATTGGAACAATAAAATGAACTACTCATGAAATGGACCCATTTGGGCCTTAAATTGGCCCAAACCGATCCCACTCTCATAATTTTTTCACAAAGAAAGTGGGAGAACGAATTGCATAATTTGCGTTATTCGAATGAAACCCTGCAATGAAAACATTCGATGTAGGTCACCCTTGTTGAGTAACAGAAGTGGCTACCATTATCGTACCCGAAGTATTATTCGCAGTGAGAGCACCACACAGTACTCCAGAACTACCAAATAATTACTCATGAACCACAAAACAATTCAAAAAAGTACGCAGTTAGATGTTTCGAAATATATTCTCGAAAAAAGAACCGATGAATATGTATCTATATCTATTTATGCTGATTATAAAATATAAATTAAAAGAAAAAAGAAAGAAAGAAAGAAATATTGAATTGTTACCCCATTATGGAGGGACGATATACTGAAGTGAAAGAACAACGAACAGCACCGGAAACAGCAAAACCGAAGGAAGTAGGGTTTAAAGAAGAATCAAAGATAGGTGAGTGGATCATCTTTATTCCCTGCCCCAGCAGCATCAACGAACGAGAATATGTATCTATAATCTCTCTCTATATGCTGTATATTTAGAGAGAGAGAGAGAGAGAGAAAGAGGAAGTGGAACGTTGATTGGTGAGCGGAAACGGAACCTTTTGCTGAGATTTACGATCAACTTTGCGAATGCCACCACTTTTTGCAATCTGATTCCGTGATTCGACTCTTTTATGGTTTCGAAACCCGCATCGAAGCGCGGGGTATCGCTTTCTGTGTGTCTGCCACGTGAACGGGTATGGAGGCGCGGCTCCACACCTGGATCTCATCATATCTTTTGCATTTGGCTCCACTCGTCTTTTTTAGACAAAAATTCAAAGCTCTCGTAGCAATGATTTATTCAAACTATTAGACGAGATATTTTTATATTGTTTTTTTTTTTAATGTTTTGGGGGTATTTGGACCAATTGATATTAATTCTTGAAAATTAATTTCACTGTCTCTTTGTGGCCCTCAATTAAAATTGTGACAAAATTTTATACGAATTTAGTCCTAAAAATATTAATTATATATTTTATTTATAAGAAAATTATATTAATTTAATATTATTAAGTGTTTAAACAAATTATATTTATGTTAAAAATAAATAGTGCCTAAATTTTTTTAACATAAATATAATTTGTTTAGACATTTAATAATATTTAATAAATATATTTTTATAAATAATTTATAAAATAAATAATTAGACCGATAAGTACAGACGAGGACCCCAATCCAAAACAATTACTCTCATGAATCTTGTCACTCCTACAAGTAAATGCTAGTCAATCCTTAAATGTTTTTGTAAGAACTTGGTTCTTTTTTATTTTGAGAATTTATTTAAAACTTATTTTAAGACCTCTAGTGAAATTAGAAAAAGTTCTTATTTTGAGAGAAAATTAAAACTTTAATCATATAATGATAGATGATAAGGACCATAGATTTAGTAGTGTATAAGAACATCGTTGTGAGGTATTTGGTTTATATTTTGGTTCAGTTTTGACATCTTTTGTTCATATCTTCACCCAGCGCTGATCGCTTGAGCGGTGGAAGGTCCACTTGAGCGAACTGTCGGCGAGCAGCTTATAAGTGCGGGTTTTAACATTTCATTTTTATTCTTTTCTTTCTCTCTCTAGAGCATGAGTGGTGACCTAGGGTTTGGGTTTGACTGATGTTTGGGGCCCTCATTGCATCCATAGGATGATTTTTTGCCGTTCTCCTGAGTGAACATCTGTTGAAAGTTGAAGCTACGTGTTGAAAACTTCCTTGGCATCGTTTAGTTGTTGACTCGTGATGGTGGAGCTTGCTAGAATCTTGAATATTGAGTTTTGAACGTCTAAAAGGTAGAATCTAAGACTAATCTTGATCATTGTATGTATATGTGTTGTATTTTTATTGGTTTTACTTAAATGCATGAAAAACATATGTTTTTAAAACCCTATGGTTGAGTTTGATGTTAAATAAGGATTGATCTTGAGTTTTTGTATAATTTGTGGTAGATATATCCTGATATTACCATTGGAGAACAATGAACATGTGATTTTGGAAAAGTTATGGTTTGTTTTGAGTTGAAATCATGAAAATTTGAAGATTTTTTAGTCGTTGGGTTTCAACGTTGAAATTGGATGAATTTTTGGACCATTGGGGGTTATATTAACCTACTTATATATGAATGTTTATCGATTTCTACGATACATAAAAACCTACGGGTGTCGAGTTGGGGATTTTGCATAAATTCATTGAATTGACAAGTATATAACGATGAATGATGTTGATTGAGGATTTTAAGCCAATTAAAATCGGATAATGTGAAGTTCATGAAATTGAGAATGTGTACCATTATTATTAACTCTATGCATGGGTTGGGTGTTGCCGAGAGAAATCGAGTTTAACGGTTGGACTCGTGTGTATTGTAAAGTGAATGAGCTTGATTGTGTTGGGTTTGACGAGAGAACCATCGTTGGGTTGGACTCATGTGTGAGAACATGTCTAATTGTTATTAATCATAATGGTATGAGTTTGATGAGAGGAACCATTTTGGGTTGGACTCGTGCGTGTGTGGTGTGATTTGATAATCTAAAAGGATCGATTTTAAGATCCAATGATCAATTAAGTTTGGGCACGAGTTGCTCCACGGTAAAAGACCGAAAAACTACACAGATTAGGCTCTCTTCCCGCTGGCCAGCAACCGGGAAATGATGTTAGTCGAGGTGGTGTGTAGAATGCACCGTTACTTTGCGAGCCTCGTACACCCGGTGGGTAGTAACGCAGCATGGGTTTATACGCTCATTCGGCGTCAACTCCTACTTCATAAACCACAAGTTGGTGAAACATGAGAAATGTAAATATATGTGTGAGTACGTGTGTGTGTCGTGCAAAATTGTGACATTATAGAAAAAGAAAAAACAAATATAATGAAATGAAAACTAGAAATTTGGGTTGTTGAACCCAATGGATAAAAGTGATAATGTATATATATATATATATATCTGTGTCTGTGTCTGTGTGTGTGCATATACGTAAGTTGTGAATTTGAGAACTTGGAATAGAGTTAATGAAATGGAATCAAATGACTAAGTGATGAGTTTGTCTGAGTAAAGAAAATTAGTTACGTGAAATGAGTTTATTGATGGAAAACAAGGCTAGTTTTTAGTAAAACTATGTGTTGCATTTCGCATAACCATTCTCGCATATCATGCATATGTTTATTGTTAGTCATTTTTTCTACGAGTCTTGGCTCATATTGTTTAATAACATTTTCAGTGATACCGGGAAGAAGGTGATGGATTGAGAAGTACAATCTTAGGGACTATATTGTGTTGATGGGTAAAATTACATATTCATTTGATGAATGAAATTGTAGATGTAATTATTGTTTTGAATATTTGGGACTAATGTATTTCTGGGTTGGAGTAACTCGTGTTATAAGGTCTTAAGGTTGTGATCTCATATTCTGTATGCTTGTGAGGATGTGGGCTCGTATTTCAATTTGGATAAAATGTGATGATGTTAAAACATTAGTTTTCCAAGTTTTTGAGTTGAAAAGGATATTTCTTTATTAAATATATGGTTTGTCCCACTATTTTTTTATTTAAAATCTTGCTCCAGGGATGTAGAAAATTGGCTATTTTTCAACATTTGGAAAAATTTTCAAGATTTGCAGAGTATTTATTTGGGCCTCCTTAGGTATGCAGTAGTACATTTTTGTGAAAATTATTTGCAAATAAAACCCTTTCTTTTATTATTATTTTAGCTTCAGTGTGAGTTTTATTGTTTGAAAATCGGGGCATTACAGTTTTTTTATTGAAAAGAGTAAATTTAATTAAAACAATATCTCAAATCCTCATTTTGGGAGAAATTATTCTATAGGTATAAATATCACCGAATATAATGTATTCATCTAATGCTATGTGTAATATGTATCTCTTTAATGTGAGATCATGCTAATATGCTATAATTGGTGACCCCTAATATAGGAGAAGGTACCACCTGGGATGGCCATGTAGCGTCCCAATCCCAACATAAAATATCCGTATATACTTTTGAAACCCATCCGAGTTGAAATACCATTTTCTTTGAAAACTATGCTTTTAAACAACCCATTTATACACCAAAAACCCATTTATGAGAAACTTGGCTTAAAATAATTTTCAACAAACACTCAGCAGAGACCGCTCGAGCGGACATCTCACCGCTCGAGCGGTGACACACCCGAGAGTTATAGCCCAAGAACCTGTGAAAATATTTATGTTTTGGAAATAGGGCTCACGTAACTGTTTTTATTAAACTTGATTTGAGTGAATAAAATCGAGGAATGAAAATACACATCTGGGAACAAAATAATCAGTCATCATAAGTTAAACACCGTTGCCAAAATAATTCTTTAATGGATCAAAATGCCCAACCCAATCGAAATAAGAGCGTCCTTACATGCATACATCATATGAACATATGACCTTAAGGCCTTACAAAGATAGTATCCCAATCTATAATTACAACATTCCAAATGTTCAAAGGAAGAAATTACATCTTTACACTTTGATTGTTCAAAAATTGAGTATCTAAAGAAATGCAATCCTATTAATTTCCAAAAGAAAAGCCACCGACCATAGATCTTACTCCAAGGCCTTCTTTTCGCTATCACCTAAAATGTTGTTAAACAATATGAGCCGAAACTCGTAGGAACAAGACTAACATCGAATGTAAGCATGACATGCAAAGATGGTTATGCAGGACACACATAAAAGTTTACTCAAGTTCATATTATTTGCTTTGAGGCAAGTTTTCCATGCATAACTGGGTTATCGTGCAAAAGAGTCATTGTTCCCTATCCCCCTTTATTGCCCATGAAAACACCTGTTTAAGTAGATCCAAAGAACCTAACTTATTTATCATTTAGCATTAACCCATCCTCTTTACCATTTTTAATTAGCCCAAGACATTTCACCGTTTTGTTACGTTTCCAAGTTGAGGTTTCACCAACCCAATCAATTATAACTCACACACACATACACAAGCTTTTCCAACTCATTTCATATTTTACCAATTCATGGTTTAAATCATAGGCACCGGCGTCGGACGAGCGTATAGACCCACGTAGCGTTACACTCAACCCAGCCACATAGGCCCCATAAAGTAATGGGACGTTTTATATCCCGACACGACTAACGTCCTTTCCCGGTTGCTAGCCGGCAGGCAGAGAACCCAATCTGTGCAGTTTTTCGGTCTTTCACCGATGAGCAACTCATGCCCAACCTTAAACGATCCATAAATCCAAAAATCGATTCTTCTTAACATCTCACAATGCAACGCACACACGTGAGTCCAACCCAAGTGGTTCCTCTCACCAAACCCATTTCATTACACATTTCCATTGTTCACATATCCATTATTTTAGGACTCAAACCTGAATTAACCATCACATGGTTTCAAATTCATAGATTCATTGGTTTTATTCAACAAAACCCACACTTTTGGCTTGACATCAACATGTATCACATAGGTTTATGAAATTAAGATCACAATTGGTTATAATAACCCTCAATTTAACCACCAATCATGTCAATTTCATCATATCAATTCTTTAAGCCCAAAATTCCCAATTTTTAGGGCTTTAACTCAAAACCCATACCTTAAATTCTCATTTCTTACTCCAATCACAAGAAAGAACAATATCAAGATAGGAATATGAATAGTGCTTATTCTCTTAATCCTGAAATAATTATTAATTTGCATAAATTTAATATTTGTTGTTTTGATTAATTAGAGAGTGCGATCTTATATAGGTCTATATTTTCGGTGATTTAGATAGCATTATTATTTATATGGCAAATATTAATTATTGACGGAATCCACGTCCCGAAAGATCGAGATTGGCGTACCCCCTTAAGGAAGCTTATAAGTTTTGATCGAGCCAAACCCTACAGGTGAATTTGATTATCCGGCGGTCAAATAAGTTAAGCGAAAGGGCTTAAAAAATATCAAGATACTGATTAAATTAAATTGTCAGTAGTTCAATTTAATTGGCGGGTATCGAAAATCTTAACGTGGGGAGAAATGGTAAGCATTTAATAATGGGAGCTCAATGCTATATGGTCTTGAGATTATGGATCAAAGTACAATTATAGTTCTTTAGTGGTATGAACCGTAATTCAGTGTTTTCTGAAAAATTGTAAAAATTGCTACTAATTTTTCATAATTGCAGATATCGCTATGAGATTTGCTTAATTGCGAAAATCACTTATACGTGTCTGTGTTTCACTAGATCTCTTATTCATAATTACTCTCCAGGTCCCTGCTGTAGCCCTATAAATATGCGGATACGCTGAACCAGTTTCACAACTTTTCTTTTAAAACTAAAGATGTCCTGGTTCTATCGAAACGAGTTCTCGGAGGATTATAGTCCACACTATATTCGAGAATCGCATAAGGGAATACAGTAGAAGATCTAACAGGAGTTTCAACTTGGATTCAAATCTTAGTTGAAAATTCGATCGGTAAAAAAGTATTCTTCTAAATTAACTTCGGATGCATGGGTTTTATTCTGATCGTTTGTCATCAAAAGTTTTATCTGGAGCTCGTTTTGGCATTTGCCCATCCAATTAATTTTTTTTAGATAATTGTTTGCAAAAACAAAGATCTTGGCAGTTTTGCCTCCAACAATTGATACCAGAGTCATTTTATTCTTCATTTTCGGTTATCGGGGCCAAGTAGTTTTAGAACTGTTGCTAATTTTGTTTTGTATGCGTTTTAATCTTGATTTTATGATCGTGATTTAACTTTCATGTTTGATTGAATGGTGTGAATGGTGATTATTATTTTTAATCACGAGGGTTGACCGTAATAAATCAAATGTGAGACTTCAAGACATATAATCGATGTAATAATTAATTTCTATTTTTAAAATATCTATTTAGTTTATTTAAGAACAGGTTGAACATATTCAAGAATGGAGGCGGCACCGGCGGTGGTTCAGATTTTCACGGATCACAAATTGCGGTAAGTTTTTAATGTGTGAGAGGTGTCATTGGAAAGAAGACTTCCGGGGCTTCAATTTGAGTACAAGAATGACCCAATTTCGAGTCCAGATGAGAGAGATAACATCAAAACAAAATGGCCATGTGCAGCTAGTCCACTCGAGCGGACATCGGGTGCTCGAGCGAGCTACCACCCGAGAAAAACCCAAATTTCTTATTCTTGAGTGTTCTAAACCCCAAAACTCTCAAACACACACAAACCACCGTCTCAACCACAAATCTAAGCCTCCAAACACCTCCTCGATACCCTCGGACGTGCCCAAACCTGAAGCTACCACAAAACCTCGAAAAGAAAAACTCAAAACCCGATTCCATCCACTGAAATCAACACAAAACCCCTTTTTAAGCCAAAACCCGATTTTTCAAAACATAAATCGGGTTTTCATGCATTTTTAACTGGTAAAAACACACACGATTACACGTAGCACCTTTATAAGACATGAGAGTTTAGCATCCTACCTCGGTGAGTTAAAAACTCGACGCCTAGAACCACGTGCAAAATCGAGCTTCGTCGAAATAAAATTCTTTCCAGATGAATGCGTAGCCCACCATGCCAATAGCAAGGATTCGCTATTGGATCGTTGAAAACCGAGCTCCGGGCCCCTGAGAAGTTAGAGAGAAGGCAGAGAGAAAATATAAGAAACTTAGTGAAAAAGTTTTGAAAATATCTTTTGAAAACATCTTTTGAAAATATCTAACTCTAGATATTTATAAGCCTCCAAAATATCTTTTTTTTAAAATTTTTCAAAATTCGCACCGCAACGTCCCACGGCCTCGGGAACCTGCCCCGCATGCATATTTATCCCCGATCACTCATCAAAAACTTATAAAAACATGCTATCAGATAAACACGAAACGCGCGTCAAAAAACGCCGAAAAAGAAAATGGGTTAAGGTCTCACAACTCTACCCCCTTAAAGGAATTTCGTCCCTGAAATTCAACTCTGGGTCAAAAAACAAGCCGTCGATCCCAATCGACACAAGCATGCGAGATGGTTAGCCAAATCATTCCTATGATATAGGCAACAAGGTCGGGCATCCTAAACAATGGCCAACTATCTCAACGACACGGGATGTACAGCTCACCCCATCCTCACATCGTCACCTACCACTACCTCAATGCAACATAGCACCCCCGGAAGCCATCACCAATTCCCAAACAGATGCAACAAGAAACTGGCCCAAAGCCTGCACACTCAGAAAGTACCTCTACTCGCTGAAGCCATAGCTGCATCCTTCGGCACAACCGGTGCCCTAGAAGAACCGGAGTCTATGAGAGCATACACTCGGGGCAATGTCACTCTGCCCTGTCCACCATGACTCGGTGCTGTCGGCTGCCGTACTAACTGAACTGAAGTTCCCCTATCTGTCACTCAGGAAGTCTAAACCACAGGATACTACTGTCGCTCCTGCACATACGAACCCTCTTGCGTGCCCACTGGACTCGGCGCACTCTCTCTGTGGGGACAATCCCTACGAATGTGTCCAGGCTGGCCACATCCATAACAAATCTGTGACTCCCTTCCCTGTGACTGAATCGATACCGTACCCTGGGACTGCTTTTGCTTAGGGCAATCCACTACACGATGTTCGGGCTGCCTGCATCGGAAGCAACAGAACTCATACTGCTCTAGCCTTCCCGTTGAGACTACGGGAGGTGAGGATATAGAAACCTATGGCTGATACGACCCCATTGGATACGAACTCGGATTAGACGTCTGCTGACGCATATCACAGCGTCCCCGGAACTATGCACGTCCCCCGTCCTACTGACTCCTATTGTCTCTGTCTCTACGCGTCTCGTTCAGAGTGTCTTCCACCTTCATGGCGGTCTCCACAAACTCTGTAAAAACATACATCCTGAATGCTGCCACTCGATCTCTGATAGCGGGTCTCAAACCCCTCTCAAACCTCTTTGCCCGAAATTCGTCAGTGGACATAATCTCCAATGCAAACCGAGATAAGCTAGTAAACTCAGCCTCGTACTCGACTACTGTCATTGTCCCTGGAGTCAGAAAAAGGAAATTCTCTCTGTACCGATCCCTCAAAGTCACGGGAAAGTATTTCTTCATAAATACCTTCGTGAATGCCTCCCAAGTGCCTCCGACTATAGATCTGGCAAACCTCCACCACATGTGAGCACTCCCCCTCAGCTGGAAGGCAGCAAAAGAAACTCGCAACTTGTCCTTCTCAATCTGTAATGTGTCCAAGATCCTGGTGACCTACTCCAGCCATTCAATGGCTATTGTGGGGTTGGGATCCTCAGAAATGGTAGGAGGGTCCAGACATCAGAACTCGTGCATTGCGACTGTCGCCCTTGGTTCAGGTACACTCTCTTTCCCCATAGAGGCCTTGGCTAGTTTTCGGATGGAGCCGACCATCTCACGCAACAGATCTCCGTCAACAGGTCCTTATGGTGCATTAGCATCCTTAATATCTTGGACTGGAATGTCCCTTCAGCCAAAACCACAGTCACGGCCTCGACCACAGCCTCGTCCTCCCCATATGGACATCGCATCTATAGGAAACATTCAGAACATAAGACGCACCACATTGCATGAACATAAACGCTAACCACATAAGCATGTTAACACATAGCCACATAGGTTCATGCTAAATGAAACCCGACATACCGAGGAGAACCAACAAGAATGACACGTCAATCTAGATAACCTATTCAGATTTCCTGCAAGAAATCACGTCAGCTAAACGCGTTTCTAACTTGACTCCCAAGTTTGTTAATCCAAATGCCCAAAGGCCCAAAGGCAGGACTAATCAATCCCACAATTCAACCCCCATGCTCATATATACACGTCATTCACGTATAACCTGCATGCTATCACCTTCATGTTATCAAAACATCTAAACACATGTAGTCAAGCACACACAATCAACCTCACACGGGATACACCCTCTTTCCACGACTCTTAGGTATTCGAACCCAGAGCTCTAATACCAACCTGTCATGCCCCAAACTCCAAGTCACGTGAAACATTCACAAACAGCCAATTATAACATCCAACCCGAGAATACACTCTCAAAATAAACCATACATGCATGGTATATAATCGCTAAACGGCTTACAATACACGGAGCCAACGCCACTAAACTTGTTATAGCATACATGTTCAAAACTAGTAAAAAGGAAGACTACGGCTCTTCCACCTCTTCAACAACCCCGGATCAACCTGCGTGACCGGTACCTGAAGAAAATCAAATTCCACACCGTGAGCCAAAGCTCAGCAGATACTATACAGCACATGCAATATAAGCTAAACATGCTAGGAAAACGATGTGCAATTTTAAACTCTTTTTCAAGCCTTAAAACAGTTAGAAAAATGACTCGCACGAGCCCAAAAAAATGACAGATATATATATGCAACACATGAATATATATCTAAGCCAATTTTCACAAGCCCCGACAAGCTAACTCATGCAATCCATGCACTACGCCCAACACACTATGAGCAACACACCCAACACATATCTCTCTAGGACCTCATATCCGTCCTTCAGATTCACACGCACTGTCTTTAGGATCATGTTTCCATCCTTGAAACTATGCATATCATCCTAACAGATATCATGCCACAGTTAAGGAAAAGCAGTAAAAACACAGACAAAGGTAACAACTATAGAATCCTGCCCATTAACCTAGTCAGTAGTTAAGGCCTGCTTGGTAATGGCAAGTTCTATACGGAGTTACAACAACGTATACAACGTCATTCACGGAGGCAACCGACTTAGTTTACGGGATCACAACCCTAGGGCTTTAAGCAACCATGCACACACACAACACAAGGATCTTCTCGGGCTTTCACCGATGAACCACTACCCCTTCTAACATTTCTCGGGCTTTCATCGAAGGACCAATACCCCATCTAACGTTTCTCGGGCTTTCACCGAAGGACCACTGCCCCATCGACATTTCTCGGGCTTTCACCGAAGGACCACTGCCCCATCTAATGCATGCCACCCATGCAACACACACAACGCATGTAACACTGAAGGACCACTATCCCATCTACATTTCTTGGGCTTTCACTAAAGGACCACTTCCCCATTTAACGCATGCCACCCATGCAACACACGCAACGCATGCAACCCATGCAACATGCACCACATGCATCTGCTCCTCAGAGCCCACATATACATGCCTATAAAACTATGAGTTTTAAAGTATAAAACCACGTTACACATATCGACAACAAGCCATGTATAACTTCACAATTCGTATGTAAATAAATTAGAGTTATAGATGCACAAAGCCAGTTATAAACGCACATAGCCATATATAATTTCACATCATAACGCCACCCGTCACATAACCCGTCACAACATCACATGCCACACGCACCCGTTATCCGCTCACCCGAACGACCCGTCCACTCACTAGGACAACCAACGATACAAAAAACCACAATCTAACCCGAAGGTCAACACTGCTCAAGCGCTCGAGCGCTCAACCCCTGCTCGAGTGGTCCCCTTATGACATACATCTCTCGGCCACTAGCCCGCTCAAGCGCACAACCACCGCTCGGGCAGTCAACGTTGGGAGGAAACCCAAACTAAGAACCCAACTACCAAAACACTAACACCCAACACGGCCAACTCAGACCCACACATGCCCAACACGGAAAACACGAACCCAAGGAACAAGAAACTTAATAAAAAGCTCCCTTAAGGATGAAAAATAACCTTTCCCAAACATTCAACCAAAAACGGGTGAAAAATGATTTGAAAATCTTGACATACCCTCACTCTTTTAGTCATAACTTTTTCTACAAAAAGAATTTTAATGTGGGAGAGGTGTCATTGAAAAGAAGACTTCTGGAGCTTCAATTTGAGTACAATAACGACCTAATTCCGAGTCTGAATGAGGGAGATAACATCAAAACAAAATAGCACTGTGCAGCCAGTTTGCTCGAGCGGACATCGAGCGCTCGAGCGAGCTGCCACCCGAGAAAAACCCAAATTTCCTCTTCTTGAGTGTTCTAAGCCCAAAAACTCTCAAACACACACAAATCACCATCTCAACCACAAATCTAAGCCTCCAAAGACCTCTTCGACACCCTCGGACATGCCCAAACCCGAAGCTACCACAAAACCTCAAAAGGAAAAACTTAAAACCCGATTCCATCCACTGAAATCAATACAAAACCCCTTTTAAAGCCAAAACCCAATTTTTCAAAACTTAAATCAATTTTTCATGCATTTTTAACCGGTAAAAATACACACGATTACATGTAGCACCCTTATATGACATGAGAGTCTAGAATCCTACCTCGGTGAGTTCAAAACTCGATGCCTCAAACCACGTGCAAAATCGAGTTTCGTCAAAATGAAATTCTATCCAGATGAACGTATAACCCACCATGCCAATAGTAAGGATCCGTTGGATCGTCAAAAATCGACCCCCAGTCCTCCGAGAAGTTAAAGAGAAGGTAGAGAGAAAATGGAGGAAACTTAGTGGAGAAGTTTTGAAAATATCTTTTAAAAATATCTAACTCCAGATAATTATAGGTCTCCAAAATATTTTTTTTTAAAATTTTTTCGAAATTCGCACAGCAACACCCCACGACCCCAGAAACCTTCTCCGCCTGCATATTTAATCCCGATCATGCATCAATAGCATATAAAAACATGCTATCACATAAACACGAAACGCGCGTCAAAAAACACCGAAAAAAGAAATGGGTCAAGGTCTCACAAAGCACTTGGTATCATTTTTAGAAAGGTCATTTCGATTGAAAGTGTAAACATTTTCATACCTATGGCTTTCAAAAATAACTTTGTTATTGGTTGAGTCTTCAATAACACATTTAGCATGATCAAAGACAACCTTGTGTCCCTTGTCACAAAGTTGGCTTATGCTATGATGGTTATGTTTTAAACCATCAACAAGCAAAACTTTTTCAATAGGCGGGGAAGAAATTTTATCGATACAACTGAATCCTACGATTTTCCCTTTGCTATTGTCTCCGAATGTCACAAATCCACAATCTTTTGGTTTGAGGGATGCAAATATCGATTTGTCGCCTGTCATGTGTCTTGAGCAAGCGCTATTAAGATACCGCATCCCCTTCTTGAATGAGGACTTGAGATATACCTCATCGTCCTCCTTGGTTATGAGACATAGATTTGTAACATCCTTTTCTTCCCTTTCATCTTCGAAGCTGCTATCATCACTTTCGCTCCAAGCGGCTATCATAACCTTTTTGAATTCTTTCTTGAATTGCTTCTCGAATTGAGGACATTCGGCTTTGACATGTCTGAGTTTTTTTCATTCATAGCAAATGATCTCGTCTTTCTTATGATCATTCTTGAATTTGCTTGAATCACCCTTGAACTTGTTAATCTCGCCTTTGTGTCCATACTTTTTGAAGAACCTCATTCCTCCTTGTTTCTTATTTCAAAGAAATCTTTTGAATATCTTAGTGATGAGGGTCATGTCTTCATTCTCATCACTTGAGGAGTACTCATCGGATTCATCATCATGAGTTGAAGACTTGAAGGCAATGCCCTTCTTCTTTTTATTGTCATCCTCATCATCCATTTTGATGTTCATCTCATGAGTCATGAGGGATCCAAGAAGTTTCTCCAAGCTGAGTGTATTGTGGTCTTTAGCTTCTTGAATAGTAGTGACCTTAGCTTTCCAATTCTTAGGGATGCACCTAAGGATTTTTCTCACCATTTCTGCGTTAGAATAAATCTTGTCAAAAGATTTTAATTCATTTATAAATCAGTAAATCTAGTAAACATATCAGAAATATTTTCATCATTCTTTATTTTAAATAATTCATAGTTATGAACATGCATGCTTATTTTGGATTCCTTGACTTAGTTAGTTCCCTCATGGGTAACTTCAAGTCTATCTCAAATTTCTTTGACGGTGTCACATGTTGAGATTTTATTGAACTCGTAGGGGTTTAGAGAGCAATATAGGAGATTCATAACCTTAGCATTCTTTTAAATTTTTCTTATGTCATTTTCAGTCCATTTATTCTCAGGTTTAGAAATGATTGTTCCTTCAACGGTCATGGTAGGTCTTTTGGGTTTATTCATGATAATCCTCCAAAGGTCATAGTCTACGGTTTGAATGTAGATTCTCATTCTAGTCTTCTAATAATTATAATTTATTCCATTAAATAAAGGAGGTCTATTGGTGGATTGCCCTTCTGACTGGATAGGTCTAATACTAGTGGTTGCCATATAAACTCTTAGACGGTTAAGTTAATAACAAGAGCTCAAACTCTGATACCAATTGTTAGTTCTAGGCAACCCACGAGGGGGTGAATTGGGTTTTAAAACGATAATAACAATTTTAAAAACCTTTTCAAAAATATTTTAATATCACAAACAATTATAGCAAGTTTAATTAAAGAATAAAATAATGCGAATATTAAAGAAGTTAGGGATAGAGAAATTGAACCGAACCTCGAGATTTATAGTGGTTTGGCTTCTTTTAAGCCTACGTCCACTCCACAAGACTCCCCTTGAGAATTTTCACTAAAGTAGAATGCTTACAAGTGCATTCAAAACCTTTACAACTTCAAGACGATTCTCCGAACAACACGCTCTTATTTTTCTTCTAATCTCTTGAGTTCTTCTTTAATGAGATTTATTCAGTCACTCAAAGAATGAATGGTGACTCACCCTTAGATACAATAAATGAGGTTATATAATGAGTATCTCTCACTCTCTTTACAAAATAATTGGCAATAAATGAGAAGTAAAGTGATGAGGTACAAGAGCTGGAGTTATGAACAATAAATGAGAGCTTGAGAGATTTTAACTTTGATTCAAGTAATACAACAGTAAATGTAAGTCTTCAGTTATTTTAAATGCTGAAGAGTAACTCCTTATATAGGCTCTTGAAGATTCATGACCGTTAGAGGTAGGTGGGAGCAATAAATGCCAAAATCCAACTGTTGAACTTAGCCGCACATTTTGAATTTCCGTCGCAGGTGTCGACACAATTGGTTTTGGGTCGACATAAAACTTCTAGGACTTGGTTCTTTAAGTGGTTGGGTCTACTCAAATCTTCGTTAGTGTCGATTTAATTTTTCGCAACCTTCTCTAACACAATGGTGTCGACAGAAATACATTTGGTGTCGACTCTTTTTGTTCTTCAACTCTCCAGAAGGGTCTTTTTGTGTCGACTCGAATTGCCTTTGGTGTCGACACTAAAATATGCTAGAACCCTCGGTAATTTTGTATCAACTCATTTTGGCTTTTGTGTCGACTCAAAATTCCTCAGGCAGGCTCGGTACATTTGTGTTGACTCATGTTGCATTTTGTGTCGACTCACAAATTCTGCAGGTAGCCTCGGTATATTTGTGTCGACTCATCTTCAATTTGTGTCGACTCAAAATTCTGAATAACCAAAGTGAAGAATCACTTGGTGTTGACTCAAACTGAGTTTGTGTCGACTCATTTTTAGTGTAGAGAGTCTCAGTTCTTTTTTGTCGACTCAAATTTTAATTTGTGTCGACTCAAAGTTGGAATGCCTAAAAACATCTTAAACACACATATTAAGGTGTCGACTCAAATTTCAAAGGTGTGGAAACACTTGAGAGATTTAAGTATTCTTCGCCTTAAGTTGTTGACTCAATTATCAATTAGGGTCAACACAAAATATTCTTATTCAAAAATACTTAAGTGCCAATGCACTTGAGATATGAGTCATCTTAGATGGCTAAAGGTGTCAACTCATTTGTCAATTAGTGTCAACACTACCTTTTTAAAAATATTAAATATTATCTTTTTAAATCAATTTAACTTAGAAAATAAATTATGAAAATTATCAAAATCTAATTAAAAAGCTCTTGGGCTAACAATCTCCCATTTTTTAATGATTACAATATTTTGTAGAAAACATTTAAAAAGATTTTCAACAAGGGTTCTCTCCTTATCTTTATGCCTTAAACAAGATATGTAATCACAACAGCTAGGCATTCAACAACAGTGTAATATACATGTTTAAGACGATTTGCAATTTAATATAGAAGCATTCTGAATTTATTAAATATGTGCATCAATTCAAAGAGGCTCAATATTTATCAAGCTTATATGTGCAAAGTGTTTCTCAAATCCCAAACATTAAGCATAATATATAGAGCATGCTGTCATTCATTTAATATATAGAGCATGTTTAAAACAACAGATATGAGCCCAAACATTTACAATTATAAAGAAATGTATGTTTTAACCATTCCCAACCAACCATCATAAAAAAAGAAATGCATGTTAATAATTGACAGGAATATAGTGGATGGGAGTGTAATAATCATTGACCCAACATCTTTTGAAATTTGTGGATATAAATGATTTTGAGGGTATCCCTCGCTCGATGGAGCGTTGTTGGTAGTCTTCGTGATGCTTTGTTGCCTTAAAAGCCAGTTTAACACCTCCTATGTCCTGTCCCTTGCGGGATGGTGAATCACGTTCCTTGTTGAGACTCGATAGTTGAGTTACGGGTGTGTAAGCTTCGGAGGTGTGTTTCGGTGGGTTAACCGTGAAGTCGTAGGTGTGTTGGTTTTAGTCACGGTTCTAGTGCGCAACAAGTGTAAATCATTTGAGAATCCCACAAGAGTAAAGAATTGTGGTTTTGATTGTTATCGGTATGGTTAGTAGATCGTGTTTAGGAACTGTGTTTGGTGAGTATTGGGATGTGTACCTGGATGAAGCTACTGTTAGCCCAAGAGGTTCTTAATTTGATTTTGATGATTTTCATAATTCATTTTGTTAAGAATAAATGTCTTTAAATGGATAATATTTCATATTTCCAAAATGAAAGTGTTAACACATTTTGAACAATTAAA
>JAULJZ010214551.1:0-18337 GCA_032270985.1 Heliamphora pulchella | reverse complement strand
CGCCTACCGAGGGTGTTGTAGGTTTTCCACCAGCGTCACTCTCCCAGGATAAAACGGCTACACGATCGTTGGAACACTACCAAGGATCGGCTACGAACGTACTTCCTCTGTCTTTCTCTCTCTTACAACTTGCAATATAATCTGAGAATTGTATCTCTCATTTCTCATCTCTACTGTGGTTTTCTCTGTTCTGTCTCTTCTTCTCTTCCTCTTCCTCTGAATGAGATGACAGTATATATAGACCTTCCATTATGGAGGGGTTACAGGGGAATCAATAGTCATCAATGGTATTGATTTTCAGTATTCAATTGCCAATTGAATGGCCAATTCAATTGCAATTGAATTCTGCTATTGAATTCTAGAATTCAATGGCCAATAAATTCACAAAATTCCAACATATTCTTTATCTAAAAGCCAATCTATAGACACCAATTAAAGTTATCAAACTAATACTGAATCAATAATCTTATTATTTGCTGCATTCACTTGGTTTAGGGAAATATGCAATTCTTTTCCAGCCTGATGAGGTTAGTTTATTTTAGTTAATACAATAAGCAAAAGTTCTGTTCTTAGAAAGGGATTTTAGATGCTCCAAAAGCTAAACTTTTTCCCTAAAAAATAGGTTTTTAACTATTTTTAGCCTTGGTTCTGCCTGCTTATAACCTAAAGACTCAAATCAAAGCAGAGGTGATGCCTAAATTCTATCAAAATCCTTTAAAGATCTTTTTTATTGTGTATGGTTATTCTAATCGTTTCTTATGGACTTTATTAAGCCCACTATATTCAATAGTGGGTCCGAATCTAGATAAGAGTAATGCTTGATCCTACATTACAGTATAAATACGGGATAGACCATTTTCTCTCTTATTTCATTTTCTTCTTTGAACTTGTATATGGGCCTGTTTGGGAAAACTTACTTATTGACTTATTAGTTTATTTTAGTTATAAACTTACTTATTTGGTTTATTGGCTTATTTTTGCTTATTTTCGTCTTTTTTGAGTTTTTTTTATATTTTGATCAAAATTTTTTATTTTTTCGACTTCTCTCAATAAAAGAAGCTAAAAAGTATAATGATTTAATTAAATAATAAAAAAAATTTATTAAAAACAAAAAGTCAACTTAGTTAAATAAATAAATAGACAAATAAGCCAATTTACCTATACAGGGCCTATGTACTATCCTAAAGTCGTTACTCTGCCCATATATGTGTCTCTCAATATATAATGTTAATTAATTATATCTAGGTATTTTTTTTGTTTTTTATTATATATATACATTTTATTTATGTCATTAAGACTTGTCCTTACTATCCAACTCAACTAGTTCATATCTAATTTTTTTCCAACACTTAGCACAAATATAATTCTCATTAGATAAGTGAAAATAATATTTGAGCATTTTTGCTTGGTTTAAAATTTATTATCATTTATTTATCCACTTTCAACACTTGTGTAGGTATTATCTTCACTTCTCAGTAGAAACAATACCTAGACATTTTAACATGGATTAAAATACCTATTTATATACTATTATAAACTGGTCACATCATGTCTAGTTATTTCTTTTCTATTTTTATAATATTATAAATTGGTCACATTAAATTCAATTATTTTATTTCTTATTTATATTCTCTTTAATCTGGTCACATTATATCAAGTTACTAGTTATTATCAGTGCCTAAAGGCACCAAATTATCTATTTTTAATAATTTAAAAAATATATATATGTATATATTAATAATTATTTAATTAGCCAATCTCAAGGCATCTAATTAAAAATATGACTTTATTAAAATAATATTAATAATTATTTAATTGGCCAATCCTAAGGCACCTAATTAAAAATATGACTTTATTAATTTATAATTAATTTATTGAGAAAAAAATAATATAATAATATAATAAAAATAAAAACTAAATTAATTTTATATTAGGGAGTACAGTTGTTTGGGCGGAATGTTAAAAGTAGAAAGAGAATGTATTTTTTAGAAGATGTATTTTTGTAGATTAAATTTGAGTGTGAAATGATCTCTCAATATATGTTTGGTAAGTCTAACTCACAAGGTAGGAAGAGATTGAAGAATGTATCTCTTTATATAGAAGTCTACAATTCAATAGTTTGGTGTCTTATCCAAATAATATTGCGTCTTTATATAGAGACTTTAAAATATAATGAATAATTAAAATTAAATTAAGTGTTCAATATTCGATGGTTGAAAAAATTTTAAAACACTTTTTAAAAATTTCTTACCTCTTTTCAAAAATAATTTATAAGTTTTTAAAAATAATACATATGATATTTATAAGGGATACATAATCCCTAAACTTTTTTAGATTTTTTTTAGAATCTTTCACAAACTTTTAGCACTTTACTTCTTATAGGGAGTTCTAAAAAATTTTGTGGGATGTGAACTCAATAGTCACTTCATGATTAACGATTTAATTTTTTATTTTTTATTTTTTGTTTTTTTATACATTTTTTTGGAGCGTAAGCAGTCTCAACAAGATGTTCCTTAGTTAAAATTTCATATAGCGCAACGACGGCGGTAAAATAAAAGCACTTAATTATCTAATTTTAGTAATTTAAAAATAAAATAAAAAATAATATTAATAATTATTTAATTAGCTAATTCTATGACATCTAATTAAAAATATGATTTTATTAGTTTGGAATGTTAAAGGTGGAAGAAAAGTATATTTTTCAGAAGATGTATTTCTGTGTATTAAATTTAAGTGTGAAATAATATTTGTCATTCATTCAAAATATATGTTTAGAAGAGAGAAAATATTTTTAAAAACTTTTCTTATTTTATTATATAGATATATCAAATTAAAAATGGTTAAAAATTGACAACAACTGTTCTGCAGTGATTTTAGGTGTTTGATGCAACTGGTCAACGTGGATGTACCGGAGCGAGGAAGAATAATTGATATATATTTTTTTGTTCATAGTGAATTTAGCTGATAAAGTTCTCAGTAAAAGATTTTTGTAAAAAATAAAAAAATAATATAAATTTTTCTCTATCAATTGAGAATTTTTTTATGTTAACTATGTATTTTACTGAGAATTTAATTGTAAATTTAATTAAAATATTTTTTTTAAAAGTGAGATTTCGATTGTTACATGAAAATTTTTTTAATTCTATCGAAACAGAGAAATTTCTCAAATAAAAGAGGTAAGAATTTCTTGGTCACTTTGGATTCAGATAAGTTTAGAAGCATATTAGATATAACAGCATAAAATAAGACTTTGTTTTAAAAAAAAATGATAAAACCAATACTTCTATAAATCTTATATATAGAACTCCTATTTAAAAATTCGTAAAAATTATAATATTTTAAAATTTATATATTAAAAATTAAAAGCAATGCCCATTTTTATCAAGAAGATCTCTTGTGATCACAGGTTTTAGTGGAAGCTCCTATCACTCCCCAAATTATCTGGTCACACAATCGGGCATTTTTTCGTGATTCAAAGCTTTTTTGCGAAGAGGAGTATTGGCAACTCAGTAGTTTCATGTTTTCTCATAAGCCTCCTCACCAAGGTGGTCCACGGTTCGAGTCTCCCTATTCTCCTTTCCTCCCCTTCCTGCTACCCTTGTACTCCCAATCAAAAAAAAAAAAAAAAAGCTTTTCTACGAATAAATTTTTAAAAAACTAAAGAACAAAAAAGGATATATCAGTCATTAAAAATATCTAAAGAGGCTCAATTGGAAACCGAATTCTTGCAAAAAGCCTTCAAAATTTATACTTAAAAGGTACTAACTAATAACAAATGATCCCCAACTCTGTGCATGGAAAAACACATTCCGCGACCTATTTGGTCATTTATTTTGGGTAAATATACATAGCATTAGTGAAATTTATAAGCCTGTTTAAATTTAGAAATACCTTCTCTAATAATAAATATAATAAATAAAAAACTCTCTGAATTCTTTAATATCAACATTCAATTCTTCTTAGTCCAATGGCCTTTATAATTGTGGTAAAATTCTAAGTTAAGGAATCAATATATCAAAAAAAAGCTGAATTCTACCAAATTTATAACTAATAGAAAATTTTGAAGGAAAAAAATTGACATCAATTCAAATTCAACTACTAGAAATATGTAAAAACGTGCCAAAACATGCGGTATTTAAAAAAAGGCCCGTTTGGTAGCGTTTTCTAAAACTGTTATTTGAAAACTATTTTGTAAAAATAAAATTTAAAAATAATTTTATAAAATTTTAAAAAGAGAAATTGTGTTTGGTCTGCTATTTTTAGAAACGCTAACCCTAACTCTAACTGGCCCCAAATCAGGAAACGAAAAAGACGATGCGGCCGCCTAAGATGCCGACTATTGAGACGCAGACACCCACGATTGAGACGCCACCCACTGATGACCATATTTCAATTCTCCCTCTCTCATCGCCAACTTATTGTTTCATTTCTCATTACAGTCTACACACTGAGAAAAATAGAAAGAGAAATAGAGAATGGGAGGCTATGCGATGAAGTCGAAAGAGCTGAAGGTGGACGCCGCTGAGGCTCCACCAATAGAATCGGCGAAGGAGGAGGCTTTCGATAAGTCATCGAAGGCGAAGGAAGCTCATGACGACAACTTCAACGGCGAGAAGAGAATGGAAGGCTGTGCGACGAAGCCGAAAGAGTTGAAGGCGGATGTCGCCGAGGCTCCAGTGCCGAAACTGACAAATGAGGAGGCTTCCGGCAAGTCGACGGAGGCAAAGGACGATTCACTGAAAACATCGTAGGTGAGAATTGACAATGTAGTAGGCGAAGAAAGCTCACGTGATGGGTAAAAATAACAATGAAATTCACTTAAAATGTGTTTTACCTGTTTTCTAAACGGCCCTAGTCTTTTAACTCAATGTTGTCTGTTTTTTTGTGAGTAATTTTTGTCAAAATAGCCAGCAAATAAACTTTTCAAATTTTGAAAGTAAAATTCTCCAAAAAAAAATGAGTTTGGAAAATGGAACCAAATGGACCCTAATGTCTACAAATTCTGAACTAAAAAAATTAAACCAAATCCGTGTAAAAAAAATAAATAAAAACTAGTTGTGATGGGACTCATGATACAAGTTTTGTAATGCTTCATGGACATTGAAGCATGCCCTATTCAATGCAAGCCACCTTTACGCTTGCTCATCAATATAAGCGGAAAAAACTTAAAATAATAATCAATTTAAATTTTATGTTAAATAAATATTTAATTATATTATTAAAATTGCTGGTTGTTGAATTTTTTTTAATAAAAAATAGAAGTAAAAATTAATTATAGCCATAAATTGAAATAGTAACATGTTAGAGTTATATACTAAAAACTATGGTTTTAGATTTTAGTATTTAATTTTATTTTTTAATAAAATTAATTTTTTTTATTTTATGAGAATCTTAATGAGCAATGTATGTATTTCATTATTTATTTAATGTTGTGCATAAGTGTCTTTTATTCTACATAGTATTTAATCTGGTGTGTAGAGTTTGACTTGCACATAGAAGACAAGATTAAAGATACTTGTGAAATATTACTTTTTTAGTTCACAGTTTAGATGGATTTGGACAATCCATCGGTACGACTGTAATATAAAGTTTTAGTAGAACTATTTTGGTTATGGAGAACAGATAATAACGTCATCTATTATTCCGACTCGCTGTGCTAGTACACTTAATGTGTATTGAATATAACCAAGTTGAGGTAATTAATTTTATAAATAAATTTACACCGCATGATTATTATAAGTGTTTATACTCTTAATCCTGAAATAATTATTATTTGTGTATATTTAATATTTATTATTTTGATTCCTTAAAGGTGCGATCTTGTATGGGTTTATAATCCCAGTGAGTTGGATAATGATACTAATTATATGATAAATATTAATTATTGATAGAATTCACGTTCGAAAGATCGAAATTGACGATACCCCTTAACGAAATTTATAAGTTTTGACCGAGCCAAACCCTACAGATAGATTTTATAATTTAGCAGTCAAAAAAGTTAAGCGAATAGTCTTAAGAAATTTATTTAAGAAGCCGATTAAATATAATTGTCAGTAATTCAATTTAATCGGCGGGTATAAAAAGTTATAACGTATGGAGAATAAATAAGTATTTAATAACAGGAGTTCGAATATTCAGTTTTGAGAAATATGACTGGGAATGCAATTATAATTTTTTAATGAAATGAATTATAATTAATTTTTTTATAAAATTGTTCCTGGGTTGAGGTGGATTTTTATAATTATATTGAGAGCTTAAGTCATATTTATTTCACAAGTTTCTGTTGTAGTCTATTTATATACTGTTATCAAACTTGAGGTGAGAATTCATATTATTCAGTCAGTGATTAGGTGGTTAGAATTTTCACGTTATTTGAAAATCCTAAACCTAATCAAGAAAATTTTGAAAAACACGATAGATCAAAATTCACACTTTATTCGTGTTTAACATTTGAGAATATAGCAGAAGACTTGTGTTGAAAATCTAGCTAAAAGTAAAAAATCGCGGCGGATCGTTGACTGAAAATTGTTGTAACAATCGAAATCATCCAACCAAATTTCGAAATGTATAATCCTAAAACTAACTTTAGGAGTATTATTGGATTTTATTTTGAATGTTTAATATCAAAATTTTTAATTTGGAGCATATTTCGGCGTTTATCCATCTGAATATTTTTTAATTAAAATTATAGACATAATCTTGGAATCTTAGTAGTTTGCCCCAATATGTCAAGCATTTTATTGTCTGTATCAACGTGTCTAACTAAGGTCTCGTTTGGTAAGGTGCATGTTTCTTATTTTTTATTTTTATTTTAAAATATTTTTATAAAATATAAATAAAAAATATATTTAATAATTATTCTTATTTCAAAAAATATAGACAATTTTTAAAATTTACTAAGTTATTGTAAATAAAAAAAATATGCTTTACTTATTTTGTAAATAAATTTTTATTCTATTTCTCTTCCTCCACTCACTCTGACCACACTTCCGACCATCAATTCGTCCACCCCCTCAGACCATCACCTCTAACCTCCACCCCCAGCCATTGCCTTTGACCTTCACATCTAACCACTTCCACTAGCCGCTCCCTTCGACCATCCTCTAGCCACCACTTTTGAAAAAATATTTTTTCTTGATTTTTAAATCAAATGAAAAATATTTTTTTACGTTTTTAATCAATCTATATTGTGGAATGTCAAAAGTAAATAATCAAATATCCAAACTTAACACACGAGATTTTTTACATGAAAAATTCAATTTGGGTAAAAAATCACGGTACTTATCCAAGTCTAGGTAAACCAAGCACTAACCAATTGAACAGTTACAAGACACCCATTTACAGACTTTGATCAAATCCTCAATCCAAATACCTTAATCTATCTTGTTGAATTCACGTGTACCATTCTCCACTTGATCACTACAGTAATGAATTCTCGAAACTGTTACTCCGGCATAATCCTCCATCGAAACTTAGAACACCGTTTAAGATTTGTCATGAATAATCTTCGAATATTAGAGCATGACAAACGCTTTTGATTAACTTTGGAGTTCTGAGATATGAAGTTCAGAAGATAATTTTGTACCTGGCCTATGGTCCTTTATATAGGCCTCAAAATCAGGTAATTAGAATTTCAATCGAATTAGGTCCGCTCGAGCGCACTTGAGACTGCTTGAGCGGTCATGTGCCAGATTACTTTCTGTTCTTGCGCAAACCTGCTTCTTTGGTTTGTACTCTTGACTTCTTGTGTTGTATTTCGGTCTTCCAATTTGAATAATTAAGATATTTTAATACAATATAAACTCATGACTCTAAATCAAACTAAGATAATCACATAAGAAACCCAAACAAATCAAAACTCCTAGAATTATCTAATTACAAGAAACCTAAACACAATAGGAGTTTTACACTTATAATACAACTTGAATTACCATAATAAATATAAAAATTAAATTCTTACAAAATAATAATTAATTTCCTAACAACTTTTAACCAATACCTCCGACCACCACATACGGCCACTCCCACGAGCCACCACCTCCGACCATCATATATGACCACCACCTCCAACCACTACTTCCGACAACCATCGTTACTTCTTACTATTCTTACCAACTAACACTTACGATCAGGACCTCCAACTACCACTCTTGACCACTATATTCATCCACAACCTCTAACCACCACTTTTTAAATATTTATGTGTTGAACATATTTTTATTTTTTATAAAAATAAACAAAAATATATTTTTTATTTTTTTGTTAAACGAAAAATATAAAACTGTAAATGTTATCAAACGGAGCCTAAGTATTTTAATTAGAGAAAATTATTGGGTACTAGGAAATATTATGTGTTATTATCTATACAGTACTCTCGACAAATAGAAATATGCTATGCATACTAAGTTTGTTATTTTTATCTTCTATCTATCTAATAAAAATGTATCAATATTGTGCTACACGTTAATTTTTATTACATAATTAAATATTAAGAACATTAAATAGATAATATTACATGATTTTCTAAAAATACTAAATAATTACTCATTCGGTGTCCTAAACCTTGCCACGTATGAAGAATAATAATTCATTTGAAAAATCATTTACCCCGTTGTGATAAATTTTCGGTTTGCTGATTATGTTTCTAAATATTTTTAGTTTTTGGCCAAAATTATTTATTTTTTTGGGATCATCACAATGGTAAAAATTGAAAACGTAAAATAAATTAGCAAATAAAAAAATTACTAAAAATAAAAATATAACATAATCGGGCTGGTTAACATATTTTTGGTTTATTTTGGTCTTTTTTAAACATTTTTTATATTTTAGTCTGAAAGAAATTTTTACTTTTTTCAATAAGAAAATAAAAAAATGTATAAAAACTTAACAAAATAATAAAATATTAAAAAAATAAAAAAAATAAAATGATACAAGTAAATACGCGGTCGTTTGAGATTTCGAAGAGGGTCGAATATCTTCAAGAAAAACATTTCCTATTCATAAAACGTTTTGGGAAGAAAGCGAAGAAACCAAGTCAGAGTTTGAATGTTTGATTGTACGGTTTTACGGGGAACGTAGAAACGTGGTCAGCATTTCAAAAAAATTACGTAGCTGATGAGAAAAGATGACGTAATGCTAAAATAATATATTAAATAATAGCTCATGCTAATCACAGTCCAAATAAAATAATGCCGATAAATTTTTTTTAATATTAATATATTTTTAAATGTAAATTTTATTATTTTTATATATATTAATATATTTTATATAAATATTTATATATTATAAACTCATCATCCATTCTTCTTAAATAATTTATCACAATTATAAATATTGAATATAAATAAATGTTACGTGAGATTTATTATATTCAGAGTAATTATTTGGTACTTCTAAAACACTATGTGATATTGTTACATGATATTTTTATATAATCATATAATAAAAAATATTTTTCATTGAATAATATTGATTCACTTTTGTTAGAAAAATTATTAAGTGCTTCCAAAGTATCATGTGTCATATTATCTACGTGGTATTCCTAATAAATAAGAATGTACAATGTGCATTAAGTGGGTCCTATTGTTTTCTATTTATCCATCAAAAGTGAACCCACATTGTTTTGTACAGAATGTTTTCGGTTATATTGTTAGATAAGTACACCACGTAAGTAAAGTTATACAGCGTTATGAGATTACCAAATAATTACTTCTTTTGTTGGATAGATGAAAAACTCACTTAGTGTACATTTTTATTTACTAAAAATACAATGTAAATAATACCAAATAGCACTTCAAAAATACTTAATAATTTTCCCTGCATTCAGTTCTTTTATTTGTTTCACATTATTTAATATATTCATTTAATAAATTAATTTGATGACGCTAACTTTAATGGATGCAATAAACATGATGCCATGGAGAGTTTCTTGCATTTACACTTGTTTGTGCGTCGGTTTCCTCCGGTCACATAAGCCTTTGAACTAATTTTTTTTTTATAAATTTTTTAATTTTTTAATTTTTTTGCAATATATATATATATATAAATATATAAAAAAAATCAGCTAAAGTCAAATAAGTAAACATTTTAAAAGATTTTTAAACAAAAAAACTCTCAAAAAAAACAAATTTAAACACCCGCTTAATGTCTGTGGGGGTGTGCTATGGTAAGAGAGAGAGAGACATGCATAGGCTTTGTTTAGTAATTTAATTTAATATATATATATATATATATAAATATATAAAATTATAATTAAATAAATAAAAAATGTGTTTGGTTAAAAGAGACATTAAGTCTATGTTTGGACTAGCTTTTTTGAAAGATTTTTTGCTTAAAAGCCTCTTGAAAAGTTTACTTGTTTGGCCTCAGTTGATTTTTTCTATATATTTTTCTATATATTTTTTTACAAAAAAAATTAAAAAAACCAAAAAACCTTTTTAAAAAAAAAGTCTAAATATAGGCTAAGCTATCATGTGGAGAAAATTTATATAATTTAATAGTTAATTTAGTAAAATTTTAAATAAAAAAACTAAAAACTCATTTTTAAGCGGAACGCAAATGAGGCATATAGAGAGAGCGAGCTTCGTCAAGCGCATAGCATGAGGCTGACCTTCCAGAAATATGAAAAGGAATGTAGCACCCCCTGAGATAAAAGAAATAAATTACAGATAAAGAGAGATAAATGTGCGGGAAAAGACAACAACTCCCTTCATGGGGTAAAGATAAAAAAAAAATATGTCTCACAAATATCACAAGTATCATTAATGTCCCACAAGCCATCAATGCTAACAATAGAGAAGTTAAAGCATGGGTAAGAAACACGGAATGGGATCAAAAGCTTAAAACAGATTACTTAGGTCAATAGTCAAACATGTGCTGTGCAGTGAAACTTATCATGGGTAGTGACTATGTTCACGAACCAAAACTCCCCAAGGAGGCAATCAATCACAAGAAAACATCCAAGGAGAAAAACAAAACTTCTAGAATCGGACAATCGAATAGAGCAAGGTGCCTAGACAACAAACTCCAGGCTCAATCAAAAGAGCCACGGTAAACCCTAGGTGTGTTGCCTACAACGATCTCGCACTCAAAACTCAAAAAAAATTGAATTTTGATGGACCGTATATGTGAGAAACATCAATACAAAAAAAAAAAAACAAACAAAGCATGCGTGCAAATCCAAACACCATGAAACAAAACCCGAGGGGTTGATAAACCGCCGAAACCAAGCATAAAGAGGAGAGATTCGATCTTACCGTGGAGATGGAAGCACAAATCAAAGCCTAGATCCTTGAAAACAACACAAATTGGGCGGAAAGAGAAGAGGCGTTGAGAACTCTTTGGATGAAAAAAGAAAAAATACACCGAAGAATTTCAAAGGCCCTGTTTTAATTTTTGGGTCGCGACAGTCAGTTTGAACGCTCAATACCCCGCTCGAGCGGTGTAAGGCCAGAGGCTAAGACAGCTCGAACGCACAAAAGTTCGCACAAGCGAACAATAACCCGAGATAAAAAAAACTTTTTGGGACCGCTCGAGTGCACAGAAGGCCACTCGAGCAGTGAACTAGCCAAGTTAAACCTAAAGAAGCAAGTCAGAGAATTATGAGGGAAAAAGAACTAAAATTGGCATCTTAAAACACTTTTTGTAAAAATAAAAAAACAATACTAGTGTAACACAATAACTTAGACAGATCAGAGTAATTTTGAAACATGAAAAAATAAAGTTACAAAACCCTGTCAAGAAGAACTTATAGAAATCGTACTCCAAAAATTTGAAAGATATTTTCACATAGGCAATGGTTAAAATATGAATGATCAATATACAATAGGTACAACTGGAATGTAGTCAAATTATACAGTTTGAAGTCAAACCAAATAAAGTCCTAATACATGTCTGTTGAAGAAGTACGGAAGCTTTCTCTCACAAAGAACTGAAAAAATAAAATTATGCTATTTTTGGCGACTTTCACACTAATACTACCAAAAAAGCAAAGTTCACATAGGTAGCCATTTCCAATAGCATTAAGGAACGGTTGCATAAATGATGGCTGACACACGAACATGAACAAGAAAGTATGATTCAGATAGGCAACCATTTTCACAAATAAGATAATAAGTAGCATAACTAGCGGCTTTCACACTATAACAAACAAAAAAGTAAGGTTTTATAAGTAGTCATTTCTAAAACATTTTATGGCACACACAGCTCTGAGTGAGAGAGGAGCAATGGATAGATAGTAAGATGGGAATGGTTATAGACATCAACATCAACAATGGAATTTTACTGTAGTGGTCAATCAAATAGTATTTTTTCAACAAATATCCAATACGTGTCACATGTATATTTAACCGCACATATTGTAATCATTACAAGAAAAATATCTCAAAAATTCACAATAACTTGAACTTGCATAGCTTCCAGACAGTAATTCTTTAAACAGTATTTTAAAATGTTTCACACATGATTAAACTTCTAAAATGAATTAAGAGTACCAAATTTTTTTTTTAAACTCAAAATGCCAATTCTAATAGATTCCTAAGAAATTCAAATCGAAGTGTTTTAGGAGGTTTTGTTAATAAATCAGTCAGTTGTCTTTCAGTGTCAATGTATTCAAGAGTGGTGATGTTATCCTCAACTAACTAACGAATGAAAAGGAATGTACCACCCATGAGATAAAAGAATAAATTACAGATAAAGAGAGATAAATGAATAAAATAAAAAACTATATCACATAATTATAAATATAATTGCAAATGATAAATTATGTTTAGTATGTGTTTTGTATTCTGCAGACCTATATAATTAGGATTTCATAATTATATGGCGACTAGAATTTAGAGTTTTATAATTATATGGCAGTTAGAATTTAGAGTTTTTGTCTATAAATCTGAAACTTACTACTCTAGTAGGTTTGTGAAGAGTTGAATAAAAGAGGAAGAAATATAAGAAGAGATAAAATAATACTAGGGACACGGGAATAACTTTTGAGCGAAAAAACTAGATTTTGTTTTAGTGCTCGAATTGTGGATATCGTGTTTTTGAATATTTTTTATTTCGAGCTTGTACACTTTACGATTATAATGAATTATCTCCCGCACCCATTGACGTAAGCAAGTTGTGCCAAATCACATAAATCTTAACGTGATTTTTTTTTATATATATATGATTTTTGCTTCCATTTGTATTTAAAAATTAGTATTTAAATCCCAACAAATCGTACTATAAAGTTATGAATAGAACTATGGATTGAAAATAAATTACTCTAAAGAATTATTTATCCAAGGTTGGATTGTCACCAATAATTTATTAGTTATTCAAAAACACATCAATTTATGAGTGATTTCATGGGTACGTAAAAATTATAGGTTTGTACGTAATATTGCTATTAGTTATATTTTCTATTTAATTTTACAGATTTAGTATAACGGGAGTGTTTGTCAAATTTGCCGTTGTGAGTTTTTAATCTGGGTTTTTTTGCCAAACATCTAAAAAAATAAATTTTAACACGTAAGATTCAATTGCGTGATTTTTTTTAAAAATACCCTGCAAACAGATAAATTTATCTGTTTTAACAAACAGATAAATTTATCAGTTTAATATTCATTTATTTAATATGCAAACAGATAAATTTATCTGCTTGCATATCAACACAGATAATACAAACAGATAAATTTATCTGTATTTTTTACACGTGTTTTTATTACAAGTTTATAGTTTATAATTTTATATTATTAATTTATTATAAGTTTAATAGTTTACTTACTATCTCCTCAATAAAATTATATAATACAGATAAATTTATCTATATTCTTCATACATGTTTTGAAAAGATACAGATAATTTTATCTATTCTAGGATATTTTTGTTCCAAAAGGATCTTGCGCGTTAAAATTTTTATACTGATGGATCTTACTCGTTAAAAATCTGATACTAGATGAAAAATAATAAACGACTTATAAATTTGACTGTTCACTAAATTTTCGTATTTTATGTTACTAATTTTAGTAATAGATTGCAATCTTCTCCAAACACTCATAATTTTTATTACAAGTTATAATTTTTTTTTATTTTAGTTACAAAGTAACACATTTATCAAATACTCACAACTTCTACTACAAATTTCAATCTATGGGCATATTTGATTGACTGAATTAAATATGAGATTGGATTATATATCCCATGAGATTATATTTTTTTATTTAAATTCAAAAAATAGTGGGACAATTATGCATCCATTGGATAACTAATCCCATAAAATGTAGACTATACAATATTTAAAAAAATATGATATTAATAATTAATTCATTACTAATTCTTTGAGATTACTTATTAAGTGGGATTATATATTCCCTCATTATTAATCCAATCAATTAAATATGACTTCTAAGTTATAAATTTCCGCAATGCAAAACACCTTCAACTTATTCTGAGGATATTTGGCAAAGCTTTTGCTGTCAGTTTTTAATTTCCTGTTACTAATTTTAGTAATAAATTATAATTTTTTCTAAGCACTTATAATTTAGTTATAACTATTTTTTTTTCTATTTCAGTACAAGTTAACACATTTACTAAACACTCAGAATTTTTACTACAAACTACAATCTAAAAATTACTAATTTCTCTAATGTCTTAATTCGAGAACTATAATTTAAAAAAGAGTGAAAAATCCAAAAAACGTGTAAAGCCCACGTGTCTCTCACCTTCACATGGTTTTTTTTTTTTATGTGACAAGCAAACTGCCGAACTAAAAAACAATGAAAGTACTATATTTATTTATTTATATATAAGCTTGCAATAACACTCACACTCCAAACAAACCAACCTTGCTCTAAATTCCGACTCTGCATGGCATTGCACTCCTAAACCCACCAGCCCGAAACTTCTCCATTCAAATTGCCTAACTAAATTAACCAGTGACATATAACTAAATTATGAATAACATAAAGGAAAGAGAGCATGTTTAGAGGTGAGGAGTTTCGTGAAGAAGGCGTGGGAGTTGGGGGTAAATGAACCAAGAAAAGTGATCCATTGTTTCAAGGTTGGGTTTGCTCTTACATTTGTCTCCCTCTTCTACTATATGAGACCTTTGTATGAAGGTTTTGGTGGAAATTCTATGTGGGCAATCATGACGGTGGTCGTAGCCTTTGAGTACACTGTCGGTAAGGTTTCCAAACTCCTATTTAAAAAAAAAAAACTTCAAAAAAGTTGATCAACTGTCAAATCCTCTTGACTATCTTGGTTTTAAGTAATTTGATTAAAAAAAAAATACATACTATATTAGTTAATTTTGTAAGCTACTATTAATCACAACTTCATATATCATGGTTTGGAAATCGTGATTTTTTTTACTTATAGCAGTAGTGAGTTCTCCAATTTTTATTTTTTTATAAAAAGTCATCAAGGAAAAAGTTGATCAACTGTCAAAATCTTTCTTTTTTCTTGCATTTTCCCAGAAAATGTCAAACAACAACTTATCCAGAGTGATTAAACTGGATCATATAGGGATTCAAAAAGAATTATTAAAGCTGAAGATATTAGTTAATTTGCAGGTGCAACACTAGGCAAATGCATGAATAGAGCTACCGGAACTTTTCTCGCTGGATTCCTTGCCGTCGGAGTTCACTGGATTGCTGCTCAATCCGGAGATAGATTTGAGCCCATTATAGTCGGTGTCTCGTTCTTCTTACTAGGTAAGTAAATGAAAAGGCAAAATCTTTTTGTTAAAAAATCAACAAATAAATAAAATTTGCTAAATTAAAAAGTTGAGCGAGCAAGTTAGAAAAAGAAAACCGATGTTGGCACTTCTCTTTTCAGTCAAATGCACAGTTTACTTTGGTCCATTTAAAGCTAAATTGTGAGATTTTTTTTTTTTTTAAATTTTTTTCATCTTTTAATCAAAATTTTTCTTTTTCAAATTATCTCGATAACAAAAATCAAAAAAATAAAAAATAAATCAAATAATAAAAAAAAAAAAAATCACTAACGATAAAAATAAATAATATATAATTTGACTTACTAAGTTTATTTTGACTTTATTTATTTATTTTTTTTTTATTTTGATTAAAAAATTATTATTTTAGCTCGTGTCTCTTGATGGGACGAGTTAAGAAATATAATAATTTTTTATCAAAAAAATTAATAAATATTTACTAAAAACAAAAATTAACAAAATAAAATAAAAAATAAGCAATTATCTCAAATAAAACCTTTACTAAAGTAAGGTAAGATTATAAACATACCCTTCAAGTATTTAGGCGAAAGAAAATAAAAAATAAAGAAAGATATTTATATAATCTTACTTCTGGCCTCATTCGCAAGTAGCTTACAAGTCAGGTTTGTTTTTTTTTTTTATATTTTTAGTTAAAAAAATTAAATTAGATTTAAAATATACTGTTTAGTAACTTAATTTTTATGTTAATTTTTTTAAAATTAATTATCTAAATAAAAAATAATTTTTTTTATTTTTTGTTTAAAGTAGATAATTTTATCATTCTATATATTTAATATTAATAATTATATTAGTAAAATAGTTATGAATAAAAAGTATTATTATATTTTAAAAATAGTGAAAGTTTAAATATAATATTTTAAGAATTAGTGTGTTAATTCAACTTTTTGATTTTTAAATTTTTATTTTTATTTTTTTTTGTCAAAGACAATTTTAAATTTTTGACGTTTTTAAGTACAAAACTAAAAAAATAAAAATTGCTAATAAAGACAAAAATGTAAGCCTATTGGTCAAAAAATGGGAATGTGAAAATCATCAGACCAGAGAGAAGGAAAGAAGAAAAAAAAGGCACTAAATCATTATACCAAACAGGGTCTTAAAAAAACTTACCCTGGCTAAGGTCTTCTGTTCTGTTTTCTGGCAGGTTCCGCAGCAACCTTCTCCAGATTCATTCCAGAGATAAAATCTCGGTTCGATTACGGCGCAATGATCTTCATCCTTACGTTCAGCCTAGTTTCGGTGTCCGGCTATCGGGAGGAAGAACTGTTCGAATTGGCGCATCAAAGATTGACCACCATCCTCATCGGAGTTTCGATTTGCATTCTTATATCCTTGGTCGTCTTCCCCGTTTGGGCCGGCGAGGAGCTGGGTCGCCTCGTCGTCTGTAACTTGGACAAACTCGCAAATTCCTTGGATTGTAAGTGCTTTTTTTGTCTTTCCGCCCTGAACACAAATTGCTTCGTAGATTGAAGTTAGGGTTTGCTAGAACAAGAACAAAACTATGCAATAATTATATTTTTAAAAATAAATTAATATAAAATCTACTACACAAAAACAATAAAATATGAAAATAATATAAAGATATAAATGTGTTGCAAGTGAGAGAATGAGAGGCGTGTCGGCATAGAGTCATTGATATTTCATCCGACATAAAAGTTTAAAAGGAATGTATTGGTTTCAAGATATATACAATCCAAGATTGAGTTCATATTCCGTACTATTAATATACAAATATACAGGTGGTATTTAGTTTACTTAAACTAAGTAATGGATTATAAATTGCAGTAAAAATTATGAATATTTGACAAATATTATAATTTGTAATTAAAATAGAAAAAAATATATATTTAATAGAAGTTATAAATATTTAAAAAATATATATAATTTATAATTAAAATTAATAACAAAAACTAAAAACTAATAGTAGTAATTTGTCAGCTAATAACACCTTTACATATCATCTATTTTAAGAAACCACCTAATTTAACCATAATTTCTCATTTATTGGCCCCGTAGACAGTAGTTAATAGCCAAAAAAACTTTAGCTCATTACTTATTAGTTTTTGGTTTAAAATCAAGGGTTAATTAATTATCAATTTTTTTTAGAAAATTTGTAAAATAATTAGTCCTAATATTAAGTTTTTTAAAGTTAAAATCTTACCTTTTAAACTAGAGATATCCTTGTAATACTTTTGCCCCCAAATGTTCATTCACAAGTCCAATCTTCCTCCTTTCCAATCTCTCCCTCTCACACAGACGAAACTGGTTTTGTAATGCAAACTTTACATTCTTCGAGGCCACTAGCTCTCTCTTCGGAGCACGTCGAACATCTTTTGCCCCCGTCGCCGGCAGTATTTCGGTGTCGCTTCTCCCCTTCTCCTTCTCTATTGTCACTTTTTCTCCTCAGTTTGAGTTCCTTCTTTTTAAAACAGAAAAAAAAATTAGTTGGAAATTTTCAATTGCTTTGTGTTCAAATAAGATTTAGGAGCATAGTATAACAACTTAAAATAAGACTTAATTTTAAAAAGAAATCTGAGATTGGACTAATTCTTCTACAAATTTTACATATACGATCCCTATTTAAAAACTCTTAAAATCAATTTATTGATT
>JAULJZ010214540.1:0-18338 GCA_032270985.1 Heliamphora pulchella | reverse complement strand
TTAATTCTTTTGCCTTCCAAAAACAAAACTATTATCTTCTAAAAGATATTTATTTCCTAACGAGAGTATTACTTTCTAAAAAAATTATTATACTATTAAATTATTTATTTATTTATCATTATTATTATTATTATTATTATATCTTATTTAGTATTATGTTTAAACAATCATAGATTTATTAAAAAAAATTCTCGAAAGCTCAGGTCGTTACAATCTATCCCCTTTAAAAGAATTTTATTCTCGAAATTCACACGGCAAAAAAGTGTAGGTAGGTCACACGCATGCTATCCTCACGTTCCCATGTTGATTCTTCAACTTCTTGACGTTGCCATAGAACACGCACTGACGGAATCGTCATGCCTTGTAGAACATTCACTCGACGGTCGAGGATTTTTACTGCCCTCTCCTCGAATGTCGCATCCTGGTCCAAATTAATCTCCTCCTAGCTGAAAACGTGGTTAGGGTCGGGCTCGTACTTTCGTAGCATTGATACATTAAAAGATATTGTGAACACTTGCTAACTGCAGGGGTAGGGCTAAATGATAAGCCACGGCTCCCACTTTTTGTAGAATCTCGAACGGTCCAATGAAGCAGGGAGACAACTTCCCTTTCATCCCAAACCGAATAATTCCACGGCGCGATTGAATCTTTAGAAAAACACGATCTCCAACTTCAAACTCTAACGGTCGGCACCTCCGATCAGTATAACTCTTTTGCCAACTTTGTGCTGTGAGAAGGCATTAATGAATTAGCTTAACCTTCTCTGTCATTTCTATCACAAGATCGGATCTTAGCAAACTTGTTTCTCCTGCCTCGGTCTAACAGATAGGTGACTGACAAGGCCGCCCGTATAAAGCCTCGTACGGTGCCATACCAATACTAACCTGATAACTGTTATTGTACGCAAACTCCACCAGTGGTAAGTGCTTCTCCCAACTTCTGCGAAAGTCCATAACATAGGCTCTAAGCATATCTTCTAGTATCTGAATAGTCCTCTCTGACTATTCTTCTGACTGCGGGTGAAAAGTTGTATTAAAACAGAGTTCTGTCCTTAAAATTGTTTGTAAACCCTGCCAAAACTTGGATGCAAAGCGCAGATTGCGGTCAGATACAATGAAAACAGGTATATCGTGTAGCCTTACGATCTCATGGATATACTCTTGACTCAATGCTTCAAGTGTATCTATCATCCTGATTGGTAGGAAATGCTTTGACTTTGTAAAACGATCGACGATCACCCAAATTCCTGTATGCCCCTGCGGAGATCTAGGCAGTGCAGATACGAAATCCATTGTTACATGCTCATATTTCCACTGAGGTATCTCTAAGGGTTGTAGAGTCCCTCCTGATTTCTGATGCTTTGCCTTGACTTGCTGGCATGTCAAACAACGGTTCACGAAAATTGCCACATCCTTCTTCATACCACCCCACTAAAAATGTCGTTTCAAATCTCGATATATCTTGGTCACGCCTGGGTGTACTATAAGCATCGACTTGTAAAATTCCTTTAATACTTGATCTTGAAGACCGTCGGTGTTAGGTACAAAGATATTTCCTTGATATATTAAACCTCCATCGGCACGAAGCTCTCATCTCCGAACTGACTCCTGATTAAACAGTTGATGTTTGATGAAAGCTACCTCCTGATTAAATCTCTATGCTTCTAAAACTTGCTGGACAAGACTCGGTGTTGCCACTGTCACACTGAAACAGATACCATCACTTCCTTCTGACGGTTGCAATTGATACTTACTGAGGGGCTCTAACGAATTCCACAAACAAGCTAATTTTACTCTTGTTTTCCTGCTTAAGGCATCAACCACCACATTCGCCTTACCAGGATCATATGCGATACATAAATCATAATCTCCTAGGTACTCCATCGAACGTCGTTGTCTCATGTTGAGCTCCTTCTGTGAAAATAGATATTTGAGACTCTTATGATCAGTGAAGAGTTCAAGCTTTTCTCTGTATAGACAGTGCCTCCACATCTTCAATGCAAAAACTACTGCTACCAACTCCAGATCGTGAGTCAAATAATTCTACTCATGCGGCTTAAGCTGTCGAGACCCATACGCTACAACCTTACCAGTTTGTATCAAAACACTGCCAAGACTTTCCTTTGATGCGTCACAAAACACTGTATAACCCACGTTTCTGTCGGGTACTATCAAAATGGGTGCACTGGTTAATCTTGTCTTCAACTCTTGAAAAACTTTTTCACAAACATCGCTCCATTCAAACTTGATCTCTTTCTGTGTCAACCTCGTCATCGGCCGGGCCAATTTAGAGAAATCCTAACTAAATCTTTGATAATAGCCTGTCAGGTCCAGAAAACTGTGAACTTTGAAAACTGACTTTGGTTGCTTCCAGTCCATCACAACTTCTACATTTGCTGGGTCTACTGATACTCTTTTTTCGGATATAACATGTCCCAAGAATTTTACTTCTCGTTACCAAAACTCACACTTGCTGGCTTTGCCGTACAACTGTGCATCTTGTAAAACTTATGGGGTAGTTCTCAGGTGTTTCTTATGATCTTTTTCAGTGCGGGAGTATACTAAAATATCATCGATGAATACTACCACGAACTGATCCCAAAATGGCTGGAACAACTTGTTCATCAAGCCCATGAATACTGCGGGTGCATTGGTCAATCCGAATGACATTACTACAAACTCGTAATGGCCATATCTGGTACGGAAAGCTATCTTTGAAATATCTTCTTCCTTAACTCTTAGCTGGTGATACTCGGATCAAATGTCAATTTTTGAAAAGTACGACGCTCCTCGAAACTGGTCAAAAAGGTTGTCGATTCTTGGTAACGGATATCTGTTCTTGATCGTCACTCGATTCAACTATCGATAATTTATGCACAACCGCAAAGATCCATCATTCTTCTTCACAAAGAGTGCAAGTGCACCTCAAGGGGAGGTACTCGGGCGAATAAACCCCTTCTCTTTTAACTCTTGCAACTGATCCTTTAATTCTCGTAACTCTGCTCGTGCCATTCTGTGCAGAGGGATTGAGATTGGTGCAGTACTGGGTTGCAGCTCAATTGAGAACTCCACATCCCTCTTAGGGATAACCATGGCAATTCATCAGGAAAAACGTCGGTAAACTCCTCAACAATCTGTGGAATGTCCTTCTTTGGTGAGTCATCACTAATTGTCAGGCTAGCGATATAACTAGCAAATCCATCGATTTTGTTTTCTTGTGTAACGAGAGACTCCTTTCTATCTCCCTGAATCTTACAAAAGGTTCCATCTCTGGCGCATACACAGATTCTTTTATTATAACAATCAATTACTACTCGGTGTGCTGACAGCCAGTTCATACCAAAGATTATATCAAAACCTTTAAAGTCCATCACTCGTAGATCACAAAACAGACTAAACCCGAAGATTCTTAGCACACAGAACTTACATACAGTCTTTATACACTATAGGCTTCCTAACGGTGAAACAATCTTCAACGCTTAATTCAACCTTTCTGGTTCTATGTCGAGAATTTTCATGTAAGATGTAGAAATAAAAGAATGCAATGCACTGGTATCGAAAAGCACTTTACCAAGGTACTGAAAAGAATAAACATACCTTAGATGACCTGATTGTCATCAGTCTCATCACCATGAAGAGCAAAGATTCTGCTCCCTTAATTACCATTTTTATTTCCCCCGTTTTGAGCTCCCTTCTGATTGCCATTATTGTTCCAGTTAGTCACCAGACCTGGGTTCTGAGTCCTTTGTTGTTGCTGATTTTGTGGCTGCTGTTGCGGCGAAGGCCGCCGTGGTTGCTAGTTCCCATAACCTTGATTCTATGGACATTCAAACTTCTGATGGCCTTCTTAACCACAAGTGAAGCATCGATAAACTCTAGGTTCATTCTGATTCAATGGTTTGTATGGCTTGGAATGGACTGCTTGCCCCAGTTGTTATTATAGATAGAGCCTCCTTTTGACGATCCAGCTTTGCCCTGGAACATTTTCTTCGTATCAAGAAACTCTTTCTCCATCAACAGGGCGGTGTCGACAACCTCAACATAGGTTGGAAGGCATGCGCTCATAACTCTGCCACTGATCAGGGGCTCCAAGCCCCATTCAAACTTTCTGGCCTTAGACGCTTTATCTGGAATAATGGCCCTAGCATAACGGCCTAACTCTTCGAACTTGGAAGCATATTTTGCTACTGTCATTCGTGCCTGTTTCAGCTCCAGAAAACTTCATATCATCTCCTGTCTCTGTGCATCTGGGAAGTACTTTTGGAGAAATAACTCCTCAAACTACTGCATGGTGGCCACATGACGTGAATTCCTTACTGAATTCCACTAGTGGTCAGCTTCTCCCTCTAACTGATAAGTGGCCAGGGCTACTCGATAGGCTTCGTCCCTGACAACCATGATCTCTAGCATCTTTTTCACCTGATTCAGCCAATTCTCTGCCTCTCGAGGACAGGTTCCTCCATTGAATGTCGGGGGTTGCTGTAGGCGAAAATCAAAAAATAAAGTCATCCTATCGGTTCGAACTCGATGTGCTTGAGCAGGTGCAGGCTGTGGATTCCTTATAGCATCGACAAGGGTCCGGAGTAGAAAATTAAAGTCCCCGTCTTGTGATATCGGTGGCTGTTTTCTTTGTCTTTCGAACACTTTAGGTTTCACATCTTCTCGTGGTTTCAAGTATTGGTGGGGTCTGTCTCTCGCTCACTTCATTTATATAAACAAATAAACTAAAGCTTTTAAACAGTTACTATTAAATTTTTACGTTTTAACCTTATTTAAGTTGAATCTATGATCGCGTGGGTAAAGATTGAACCTAGTGCTCTAATACCAACTGTTATGACCAAAAAAAAATTTTTTGATTCATCTAGAGTAACAAATAAAATACTAGGCAACAGAAAGGCAAATACTTATTCTAATATTAAAAAAATATAAACAAAAATTTTATTACATCATTGTTCTTCTAGCGAAAAAAATAATTGAAAACAAAATGATGATAGTAAAAATTCTGGTGGCTAGATTCACATGATCTAGAGCTCTAATTGTTCTTCTATGTTCTCATCTACGACGTCATCTTGCACTTTATAACATGGTATTTGAATCACCAGAGTTATATAAAACGAAGTCATGAGTTCGAAAAACTCAATAGACTTATCACAAGTAAAGCATGTATCGATAGCTAATCACATCAATAGGTAGTAACAAATAAATAATAGATATATCAAAATATATTGTGATTTAATTAATTACTAATAACTCCAATTAGAACTATCTTGAAACACTACCCAAACGCATTCTCATCATCATTATCAACATCATCACAACATCAAATCTAATACATGAGAAGTTTTTACGGTTCCAGTCAGATGATATCCTAGAATAATAACAAGACCCAGCCTACGGTTTGTTTTTACCAGATAATTATCTTAGAATTACAACTGAGATCGCATCTGTGTATGCCTGATAACTTACCCTAAAAAAAATATACCGACCCAGCCTACGGCGAGTGTTTACTAGGTAACTTATCAAAAACCAAAATTTTCCTGAATATTATCAAAATTCAAACACCGGCCCATCCTACGGCAGGTGCATCTTAACAATATCTATCACCACAACAAATCACGACATACAACTAACTCCTCGTAATTAACCTCGTTATGAATATTAGCATGCGAAATTTATTTATACAACCCTCCCAATGAACACATTCACAGTAGTAAAAATAATGCTAAAATCGATAATCAACCTGCGATACGAATCATGTTTTAACGAAAAGTGACAACTTAACATGCGAACATCAATAACAACATAAGATATCAACATATGGATGAATCGATAAACAAATAATCTTATAATCAAACAAAATGTGTCAAGTGTTAGTCTGGATCCGAGTTTCGTATTTACATAACTTTTTTTAAAAAAAACAAAACATGAACTTTCTGGAAAAAGAATTTAAAATGCAAAACTTGATTGTTGGTTTAATTTTGTTTAAACAATTTAAAACATTTAAAATTAATAATTTAACTTTTTTTACGAAACCCGATTAAAGTTTGACTAATTGATTAATTATTTGTAATGAAATGAACCCTCTTAAATTCAGAATATTTATCATAAATATTTAAAAATTCAGCAATTATATGATTATAGAATTCATCGAAGTAATTAAATGTTGAAACGGCGCAAAACTAATGATTCGGCTATTATTTTTTTTTGGTTTTCGATTAATTGTTTATATTAAAAATAACCCCTTAATATCAAAATATTCATCATACAAATTAACATACAGTAACTAATTAAAACTAAAATCAAAAGAAGTGAATAAATACTAATGCATTGCGAAACTAGTGATTTTGGTTACCTTTTTCGATTTTCTATGACATGACGACGATAACGGTTTTGATTTGAGACGAAATGGTTTAAACTCTTTCTTAATTCTAAAAACTCAAAGGCTCATTCTCCTCTCTCTTTCTAAAAAAAATGAAGAATGATTGGAGAACGAGAAGAAAACGGAATGTCGAGATAATCGAATATTATTTGTAACGATCAATAAAATAAATGCCAATTTAGATCTTACCAGTTGAAAAACGAAACCGTTAATTATCAAAAACTTGATACCATGAGTATGCCTCTAAAAAATCACGACAATCCGATTTTGTTTACCCCTTGATCCGTGCAAAAATGCAGGCTAATTTCCTCTCCCGAACCCCTTCCCAATGGCGCACTATTTTGATTTTTTTTTCCTAAGCTACTATGTGGTGCTCTGTTATGATGATTAGGCACCACAACCCTATTGAGTATATGTATATATATAAATATAGAGATAAAGATTTTATATACATATAAATATAATTATTTTACTTATTTATTTCTTAATTCTTTTACATTCTAAAAATAAAACTATTTTCTTCTAAAAGATATTTCTTTCTTAACGAGATTATTACTTTCTAAAAAAATTATTATACTATTAAATTCTTTATTATTATTTATATATCTTATTTAGTATTATATTTAAACAATCTTAGATTTATTTTAAAAAAAATTTCGAAAGCTCGGGTCGTTGCACTCTTGTTCTTTAAATGCCTGAAGAGTAACTCCATATATAGGCTCTTGAAGATCCATGACTGTTGGAGGTTGGTGGAATTAATAAATGCCAAAAATTCAACCGTTAAACTCATCTGCGTAATTTGAATTTCGTTGCAGGTGTCGATGCAAAATAGTTTTTGGTCGACACAAATCTACTAGGGCTTGGTTCTTTAAGTGATTGTGTCGACTCAAATTTTCGTTAGTGTTGACACAAATTTTTGCATCTTTCTCTCCAACACAACGGTGTCAACACAAATATATTTGGTATCGACTCTTTTTGTACTTCAGCTTCCCATGAGGGTCTTTTTGTGTCAACTTAAATTGCCTTTGGGGTCGACACTAAAAAGTGCAAGAACTCTTAGTAATTTTGTGTCAACTCATTTTAGCTTTCGTGTAGACTCAAGATTTTGCAGACAGTCTCAGTAGATTTGTGTCGACTCAATTTTGGCTTAGTCTCAACATGAAATTCTGCAGATGGCCTCGATTTTTTTGTGTCGACTAAAAATTCAATTTGTGTCGATTCTAATTGGAATACCTAAAACATCTTAAATAAACATGTTAAAGTGTTAACTCAATTGTTCAAAGGTGTAACACACTTGAAAAATTCACAATTGTTTGCTTTAAGCTGTTGGCTCAAATATCAGTTTGGCTTAAAACAAAATATTCTTCGACATGAACACTTAAGGTCAATCCATTTGTGAGATGAGTCATCTCATATAGCTAAAGGTGACAACTCATTTGTCAATTAGTGTCAATACTACCTTTTTAAAAATAATAAATAATAACTTTTAAAAACAATTTTACTTAGAAAATGATTTATTAAAATCATCAAAATCTAAATGAAAAAGTTATTGAACTAATAATCTCTCATATTTGATGATTACAACATTTTCTAGAAACAATTAAAAAGATTATGAACAAGGGTTTTCCCTTATCATTATGCCTTTAACAAGTTATGCAGTTAAATCAACATGGCATATAATGACAATAAAAGCCACAAATTTATAAGAAATTGTAAATGAATTCAAAAGCATTCTTAATTGTTTAAAATTGGGTATCAATTTAATATAAACTTAAGCATGCAATATAAGTAAGAGATTCAACATATATGAATTTGTGTAAGCTCAATTTCTCCAAGACATATAATCATTTCAATATACAACACAACAAAAATAAGAGAAGCATGGAGCAAATATGATATCATACATAGCCATTAACAATTAAAAATGTGTGTTAGCCAATCACATCCATAGAAACATAAAAAAGAAATGCATGTTTGTTAAATACAACTTCTCTTTCACATCAAAACATACAAACTACTGAAAAACTTCAAAATTCATATGTTCTTTTCCCTTTACTTCCCTTTACCCATTTTCTTCTCTCTTTTTGGAATCATCAAAATCTACATCAAGAGTTATCCATGAATTCTCGAAATTTCTTCTTCTCCTCAAATTTTTGCTTTCTTGCATAAGCTTTCTCCTTGGAAGATTATGCTCGTTCATCTTTCTTTTCTACTACTGCCATGGCATCAAGAATGGTAGCGAGTGCCAAGTCTGCTTCACGTTTCAATCTTACAGCTTTTTCTTCCTTTGTCTCATTGGGCTGGAATACTTGCTTGAGCCATTGGAGATGTTCTTCAATTTTTTTGAAATTTTCTTGAACAGTAATCACCACTCCCTCATCATACTCCTTTCTGACTTGCTAGAGAATGGCATTGTTTGTATTGACAATAGAGACAATGCTGTCATCCATTGTGCGGCACAAAGATCTACCAACATCAGTAGCACGCTCAACCACTTTCCTTAAGATACAGTTAGTTTTGTCTAGATGTTTAACTCTATCATAAATATAAGAGATGATGTGATGAAGATCAAACAAGTCCTGGTCAACTTTTGCTTGAAAATTTATCAAGAAAGAGGATAAATCCTTGACAAGAGAGGTGATTTCAAAAAGATCAAGAGGAGGACCAGCAGAAGATGTAGATGCATGAGAAAGAGAAAGAATAGAAGAGAGACCAGCATGAGGTCTAGAAGATATAGGTACAAGGGCACTAGGTCATAAGGAATGGGAGATATATCACGAGGTGGAGGAGGAGGAGGAGGATTTTTGGTAGAGGAGGGGGTACCACGACGAATTGTAGTCTAAACCCCAACAACATTAACAATCTGCATATTCTTAAGGGTAGAACTACCATACAAATCAAGTTTAGAAAAGACAACAACATTTTCCTCAAATAAATCAACACCAAAATGTTTAAAAACTTCTGTAAAAAATATCGCATAAAGGAAAGAAGAATTTGATTTCCCATGCGATTGAAGCATATAAGAGATGAAGAGGAAACCGAGATCAAGAGCTTTATTCTCAAGAATGCACCACATAACAAAAACATGTATATAAGTGACATCCCCAAATTTTCCCATTTGAGGCAGGAAGAGATAGTTCACCATATGATGTAGGATTCTTATTTTAGGTTTAAGGGAGTTGGTTTTCAGAGGTTTTGAGGGATCAATTTTCTCAATCTCAAAGATTTTCTTTAGAGTATCATGGAAGGAAAATCCTTCGATTTCAATGTTTCTCTTTGGTGTTTTGTATGACACATACAAATCTCCCTTAAGAACGCCAAAGATTTCATCAAGAATGCGATGGGTCAAAATTATCTTGACACCATTCACCCAAGTAGTGATAGTATTGTCAGGAATGGTGGAAATGTGGATTTGTGCATAAAAGGGTTTTATGAGAGTTGGGTAGTGTAGGTCACGAGTTTGGAGAAGCTTTTTCCAACCCAGATCAGAAAACCAAGTAGCAAAACTCATCTTAATAGAATTAAAATACCCAAAATCTATAGAGCTACCCGGGATTACCTTTCGATTTGCGAAGGATTGAAAATACACACCCTGGTGCTTCAGCCATTCCAATAGCTATCGTCGAATCTGTTAGAGTCGTCGGAGTTGGAGTCGGAGATGTCGACGTCTTCTTTTTCTTTTGTGCCCTAAGGTTTGAGGATCCTTTGCCGCCAGTTCGTTTACTTCCCTTGTCCATAGTTCGAGCGGTTATAGTGATCGAGGAAGTTGATCGAAGGAGGGAGGAGAGATGGGGTCGACACGATTTTTCAAAAGGGGAAAAACCGCAGGAGACGAACGATTTTATAGAGAGAAAAAGAGCGAAACGATACCACTGGTGGGGACCCACGCCTTTTAAATAGGCAAAAAGATTTGTATCAACACAAATGGTGTTTGAGTCGACACATTTCTTCGCGGGTAGGGGGTGTTCAAAGACAGAATTTGTGTCGACACTTTTCTGTGGGGTCAATACTTTTGGCCAATTGAGTCGATACGTTTAAGCGTTGGGTCGTCCCAAATGTACCGAAAGCATGAAGTCGAGATTGAGTCGACACTATATAGAGTGGGTCGACACTTTTTCAGCAATGTCTCTTCTATATAGCTTTGAGTCAGCTCAAGCATACATGTGTCGACATTTTTTCAAGTAGGGTCGACACTTTTCGCATATCAATATAGAATATAAAAAGTATTGAAATGTATTGAACAGACATGGTTAGTATGACATTTTAATCATCAATTAGGAGCACATAACATACCAAGTTCTCTTCTTATATAGCATATTCTTTCTTTATTTAATGGTTTAGTGAATATATCAGCAAGTTGGCAATCGTACCTACGAATTCAAATTCAATATTACCCTTTTGTGTATGATCTCTAATAAAGTGATGTCTAATCTCAATGCGTTTTGTTTTAGAGTGTTCTATAGGGTTCTTAGATATATTAATGGCACAAGTATTATCACATTTAATAGAAATATGATCTAAGCAAATATCGTAGTCTTCTAGTTGTTGTTCCATACAAAGAACTTGTACATAACAGCTACCAACTGTGATGTACTCAGATTTAGCTGTAGATAAGACTACTGAGTTTTGTTTTTTACTAAGCCATGAGTTTAATGAGTGTCTTAAGAATTGACATGTTCCACTTGTACTCTTCCTATCCACTTTATAATCGGTAAAGTCAGTATCAGAATAGTCAAATAACTCAAAGACTATTCCTCTAGGATAGAGCAATCCTAGATTTTGTGTACTTAAGAGGTATCTAAAGATGCGCTTAACGGCGGTCACATGTGATTCTTTAGAATTAGATTGAAATCTAGTACACATGCAAACGCTAAACATAATATCTGGATGACTAGCAGTTAAGTCTAGTAAAGATCCAATCATACCTCTATATTGTTTTTCCTCTACTGTTTTATCGTTTTCATCCTTGTCAAATTTTGTTGTAGGACACATTGGAGTTTCCATAGATTTTGCTTTTTGCATATCAAACCTCTTCAATAAATCCTTTATGTACTTGGCTTGATTGATGTAAATTCCTTTTTGAGTTTGTTTGATTTCAAATCCAATAAAGTAGTTGAACTCTCTCATCATACTTATCTCAAATTCTCCATGCATATACTTAGTAAAATCCTTACAAAGAGCTTTATTAGTTGAGAAAAAAATAATGCCATCTACATATATTTAGACAACTAACATATCTTCTTCTTGAGACTTAATTAAAAGAGTGGTATCAATTTTTCCTCTTGAAAATTTATTTTCAATCAAAAATTTGCTAACATTTTATACCATACTCTAGGTGCTTACTTCAAACCATAAAGAGCCTTGGTAAGTTTGTAAACATAGTTTAAAAAATTAAAATTTTTAAAGCCAGAAGGTTGTTTCACAAAAACTTCTTCCGAGATAAAACTATTTAAAAAGGCACTTTTGACATTTGTTTGATAGAGTTTAAAATTATTAAAGGATGCAAAAGTAAGTAACATCCTAATGGTTTCAAGCCTAACCACAGAAGCAAAAGTCTCATCAAAATTAATACATTTTTCTTGATTGTAATCTTGGGCTACCAATCGAGCTTTGTTCCTAAGAACTACTCAATTCTCATCCATTTTGTTTCTAAAAATTCATTTTGTACCGATAATGGAGTGTTCCTTAGGTCTTGGAACTAAAGTCTAGACTCTGTTTCTTTCAAATTAGTTTAGCACTTCTTGCATAGCCAAGATTCAAAACTCATCGTTTTCAGCTTTCTCAAAATATTTTGGTTCAGTTTGGGAAAGAAATGCTAAATTACCACAAATATTATGTAGAGAGAATCGAGTTTTGATACCTTGAGATGGGTTACCAATGATCAAGTCTTTTGGATGACCATGAGCATGCCTCCATTTTTTAGGCAAACCTGAATTTTCTTGATTTGAAGAGTCCAGCAGCCTATTGAACTTCATCTTATTGAGAATTTCAAGCTTTCTTATAATTTGGCTCTTCTTGATCTTTAATGATGTCTTTAACACCTTTATCTATGTCAACCAAGTTATCTTAATAAAATTTCTTTAAAAAATGAATGTTAACTTCATCAAATACCACATGTATAGATTCTTGAACAACCAGGGTCATTTTATTGAAAACTCTATAGACTTTACTAGATAAAGATTATCCTAAGAAAATATATTCATCAAATTTTGCATCGAACTTACCCAAAAATTCTTTGTTGTTATTTAAGACAAAACGCTTGCACCAAAAGGCACAAAAATAACTAATGTTAAGTTTTTTTTCATTCCATAGCTCATATGGAATTTTCTTGAGAGAAGCTTGAATCATAACTCTGTTCATAATAAAACAAGTTGTGTTTATAGTATCAGCTCAAAAGTATCTTGGTAGATTATTTTCACAAAGTATAATTCTTGCTATTTCTTCCAAAGTTCTATTCTTCCTCTCGTTGAGGAGTTCTAGGAGTAGAGAAGTTATGGTTAATATCATTTTCATAACAAAATTTTTCAAAATTTTTGTTTTCAAATTCTCTACCATGATCACTTCGGGTACTTGTGATTTGAAAATCTTTTTTATTTTGAATTCTCTGATACAGTTTTACAAAAGAGGTAAAAATTTCATTCTTATAGTTAAGAAAAGTACACAAGTATATCTAGAAAAGTCATCAACAATAACAAAAGCATATCTCTTGCATCCAAAGTTAATAGTCCTTGTTGGACCAAATAAATCTATGTACAATAGTTGTAAGGGCCTAAAAGTTGAAATTTTATTTTTGGAATGAAAAGAACTTCTAACTTGTTTGCCTGTTTCCCTTGCATTACACACTTTATTTTTTTAAAATTTGATTTGAGGTAAACCAATCACCAATTTTTTTTTAAAGTTTGAAATTTAAGTTTATGTATACATGTTCAAATCTTCTATGCCACAACCAACTATTATCACTCAAGGCAGCTAAGCACTTGGTGTCATTTCTAGAAAGGTCGTTTAGATTGAAAGTGTAAGCATTTTCATGCCTATGACCTTCAAAAATAACTTTATTTTCATCTTTTAAAATGAAAATCTGTTTTGATAAAGAAAGTTTTTCTTCTTTCAAAACTTCAATTTTGCATGAGAAGAAAAGAACGAACTTTTTAAGAATAAAATTTTTTGCATCGATTTTTCTTAATTCATCATGCAAATTATCAAATGCGTTTTGTAATTCTTCTAAAGAAAAAGGGTCATTTGTTACCTTTTCATTTTCCTTGGCTATGAGGTATAGATTTACCACTTTATTTTCTTCCCTTTGATCCTTGGAGCTACTATCATTGCTTTCACCCCATGCAGCTAGCATAGCCTTCTTAAATCCTTTCTTGAATTACTTCTTAAATTGAAGGCATTCGGCCTTGATATGTTCGGACTTTTTGCATTTATAGCAAATAATCTTGTCTTTCTTGTGATCATTCTCGAATTTGTTTGAATTTTCCTTGAATTTGTTAGGCTCGCTTTTGTGTCCTTTTTTTCTTGAAGAATCTCATTCCTCCTTATATCTTATTTCTAAGAAACCTTTTGAATTTCTTAGTGATGATGGCCATATCTTAATTTTCATCACTCGAGAAATCTTTATCGGATTCATCATCATAGTTGAAGACTTGAAGGCAACGCCCTTCTTCTTTTTATTGTCATCTTCATCATCTATCTTGATGTTCATCTCATGAGTCATGAGAGATCCAAGAAGTTTCTCCAAACCGAGTGTATTAAAGTCTTTAGTTTCTTGAATAGCAGTAATCTTAGCTGTCCAATTCTTAAAAATGCACCTAAGGATATTTTTTACCATTTCTGCATTAAAATATATATTACCAAGAGATTTTAGTCTATTTATAATATCAGTAAATCTAGTAAACATATTAAAAATGGTTTTATCATACTTTATTTTAAACAATTCATAGTTATGAACTAGCATGCTTATCTTGGATTCCTTGACTTGGTTGGTTCCCTCATGAGTAACCTCAAGTCTATTCCAGATTTTTTTGGCGGTATCACAAGTTAAGATTCTATTGAACTCGTTGTGGTCAAAAGAGCAATACAAGAAATTCATAGCCTTAGCATTCTTTTGAATCTCTCTTATGTCACTTTTGATCCATTCTCTTTCAGGTTTAGGGACGATTGCTCCTTCTACGGTCTTGGTAGGTGATTTTGATCCGTTTATGATTACTCTCAATAGGTCATAGTCTACGGCTTGAATGTAGATTTTTATTATTGCCTTCTAATAATTATAGTTTGTTCCATTGAACAAGGAAGGTCTATTGGTAGATTGACTCTCAGATTGAATAGGTCCAATACTAGTAGTTGTCATGAAAACTCTTAGACGGTTAAGTAAAAAACAAAAGCTCAAGCTCTGATATCAATTGTTAGTTTTAGGCAACTCAAGAAAGGGTGAATTGAATGTTAAAACGATAATAACAATTTTAAAAAAAATTCGAAAACATTTTAATATCACAAATAATTATAGCAAGTATAATCAAGGAATAAGATAATGCGAATATTAAAGAGGTTATGGAGAGAAAAATTGAATCGAACACCGAGATTTATAGTGGTTCGGCTTCTTTCAAGCCTACATCCACTCCCCAAAACTCACTTTGAGAATTTTCACTAATGTAGAATGCTTATAGGTGCATTCAAAACCTTTACAACATCAAGACGATCCTACGAAAAATACGCCCATGTTTTTCTTCTAATCTTTTGAGTTCTTCTTTGATGAGAATTACTCACTCATTCAAAGGATGAAATGTGACTCACTCTTACATACAATAAATGAGGTATTACAATGAATATCACTCACTCTCTTTACAAAATAATTGGCAATAAATGAGTAATAAATGAGAGCTTGAGAGATTTGGTATTTGATTCAAACAATCCAACAATAAATGTAAGTCTCTTGTTCTTTAAATGCCTGAAGAGTAATTCCTTATATAGACTTTTGAAGATCCATGACCGTTGGAGGTATATGGGAGCAATAAATGCCAAAAATTCAACCGTTGAATTCATCCACGTAATTTGAATTTTTGTGGTAGGTGTCGGCAAAAAGTAGTTTTGGGTCAACACAAATCCTCCAGGACTTAGTTCTTTAAGTGATTGGGTCGACCCAAATCTTCGTTGGTGTCGACACAAATTTCGACATCCTTCTCTCCAACACAACGGTGTCGACACAAATATATTTGGTGTCGACTCTTTTTGAACTTCAGCTTCTTGGGAGGGTCTTTTTGTGTAGACTCAAATTGCCTTTGGTGTTAACACTAAAAAGTGCAAGAACTCTCAGTAATTTTGTGTCGACTCATTTTGCCTTTCGTGTCAACTCAAAATTTTACAGATAGTCTCGGTAGATTTGTGGCGACTCAATTTTGGTTTGGTGTCGACAAGAAATTCTACAGATGGCCTCGGTTCTTTTGTGTCAACTCAAAATTTAATTTGTGTCCACTCAAATTGGAATACCTAAAACATCTTAGATAAATATGTTAATGTGTTAACTCAATTGTTCAAAAGTGTCAACACACTTGAAAGATTAAAGCATTCTTTGCCTTAAGGTGTTGACTCAAATATCAATTTGGATTAATACAAAATATTTTTGACAACACTTAAGGTCAATCCATTTGTGAGATTAGTCATATCATATGGCTAAAAGTGTCAACTCATTTGTCAATTAGTGTCAACATTACATTTTTTAAAATAATGAACAATATCTTTTTAAAATAATTTTACTTGAAAAATGATTTATTAAAATTATCAAAATCTAAATAAAAAACTATTGAGCTAACAATAACCCTTACTTTCTTTCACATTTTTCATTTCGTTATCCATATTTCACTTTCATTTCATTAATCAAAATACTAAACCGACGTCGGATGTAACTTATAGAAATTCCTTCCTATTCTCCAAACAAGTTATGCGAAACCGTTGGGTAATAAATAGCTCTATAACTCACCACGGTAATGCTTGTTTTACAAATCTCACTCGAGGAAACACGACACCCAAATCCATTTTACTGGGGCTAAACTGAGGGTAACGGTTCACAATTTGCGTAAATTTTTGATTTTTCACCGCTGAGCTAGTCAAGCTCAACTTATTACATTCACATCAATTATCATTGGTTCAATATTCGATTAACTACGTCATTATTCATTAACAACTGAGAGTTCATCTCTCCAATTCAATTCCAAATCATTCTCGTTCAATATTCAATTAACATAACATTATTCATTAACAATCGGGAGTCCATCTCCCCAATTTAATTCTCACAATCATATCATTTCCCTCCTCATTCGCAATTGTTACATCATTTTATTTTAGATTCCACAGCATCAACCTAAATCAAGTTTTATATCATTTCCTTTATATAAGGTATTCATCGAAAACTTAGCGTTCATTAAATTACAAAATTTAAACTCATATGTTAAACAAATTTAACCCGTGAATAAATCGTAACTTCCACAACTAGTCAAATTTCTTACTTTAAGTCACAAATTAAATCTTCAAGCAAGCGAGTTATAATGCCCCCTTTTTTAATTACATAGTTTTATTCATCAAATAATCATCCCAAAAGAATCATAAACCAATATCATATAAATAATTTGAGTTCTCAAAAGTATCGGTTCAATAAATTTACCACAATTCGTCTCATGCATGCATTCTCATTTGACATTCTTTATCTTAACACATTCTTTCATCTTCTAATTCATAATTTTCAACCAAATTTTCATAAGCCACTTTCTCATTCTAAGATTTTCATATCTCATCATCTATTGGATTCATTAAGTTCAAGTCTACACTTTACCAAGCCTCAATAATGCTTTACCATTCAAGTTCATTACCGCTTTCATTGCACATTTTCAACCTATAGGTTTTATATAATTCCCTCTACTGATTAAATTCATTTCGTTGTTTAAACCAATTTATCATATTGTTACAAACCCAAATACGTACCAAGTATTAGTCCCTCCCAAAATTTGAGTATACATTTGATTATAGTCTTTTAATTTGATTCACTCACAAGGCCCAATTTTATCAATTAATCTCTCGATTCAACTTACAATTCACAATTCAATTAGTTATGAGGCTCTTACCATTCTCTAAAATTCCTAGTTAATCAAGTTATATGTATATGTATACATATCCAGAACACAACTACTCAATCTTAATTATTAATTTCTTTATAACTCATGGTTCATCTATTCCATATCCAATCCCTTTTTATCACTTGAAATTAAATCAAATATCTTAATTTGATATTAGGGTTTAATGCTCCACTAAATTCTCGTTATTTAACTGTAATTCTCATATTTACAATCATAATCTTACATTTCAATATTCACAAAGCTAGTGTCTTATGGATTAATTCATAATTTCAATTACCATTTCTAATTTCTTATCTCTATTTTTTACTCTTATTTGTCCCAATTTCTTTTCTTTTCTTTTTTATTTTTGAAATCCAAATCTTAGGTGCACAAGTTACCTTATTCAAAAATTTGGTTAAAATTTTCATTGCTTACTCAATAAACCTAGGATTCATAGGACTCAAAGAAATTGGAAACTTTTTACCAAAGTCTTACTTTTATAAGTTACTTATGCATAGATCACATTCCAAATTTTGTTTTCAACGCAATCATATTCCCAAATAAGATTCCTATTTTATCCATGCTTCTCAATTGCTTCTCATTAGGCGCCAACAAAATGGTAATATTTTCTTTCCAACTTGTTTAGCATAAAAATTTTCACACTGCGCGATGTCACCCGCCACCACCGACCAACCAACCGCCACCGTCCCAGTGCGCCACCACCTCCAGCGACCCCACCGGCGCTATCACCGGCCACTGCCATCTCACATTCAGCGCTCTCCGTCCCTCGTTTTCGTCTCTCTTGTCTCTCTCTCTCTCTCTCTCTCTCTCTCTCTCTCTCTCTCTCTCTCTCTC
>JAULJZ010214529.1:0-18339 GCA_032270985.1 Heliamphora pulchella | reverse complement strand
ATGGTTTTTATCCTCGCTTTTCCTTGCATGTGAAAATGGTTTTCTGGCTCTAGTGAGTCGTGATCTAAAACTGTTTTTAAACTATTTTACTGGCTTGAAAGATAGTCAAAAACTGCACTTCGTTTATCGAGCATGTTTAGCTTATACTGCATGTGTTATTTAGAATCTTCTGAGCTTTGGCTCACGGTGTGGGATTTTCTTTTCTTCAGGTACCGGTCACGCTAGTTGATCAGGAGGAGCTGGAGCGGTGGAAAAGTTGTACTCTTCCCTTTTTGTTCTTTTGTTAATGTATGTTATATTATGTTTTACGGGCGTTGGAGCCGTGTAATGTTGCCGTTTGGCGTTTATATACAATGCATGTTTGGTTTAAATTGAGAGTGTATTCTCGAGTTGGGTATCTTGTGTGGTTGTTTATGGGTGTTTCACGCGGCCTAGAGTTTGGGGCGTGACATCACGTCTTATTTACTCTACAGGTCCCTGTTGTAACCCATTTATATATTGTTATAAAATCTAGTCGCCAGATTATTCATCATCAGTCTAGGGTTTTCATGTATTGTGAAAACTAAAGAACGAGTGGCTAGATAGATTTTAAAGAACACGATAGATCAAAATCCATGCTTTATTCGTATTTTAGCATTTGATAATACAACAAAAGGCTTGACTTGAAGATTTGACTTCTAGTCAAAAAATGCGAAAACTTGTATAATTCCAAACTAACTTTAAAAATTATACCTGGTGTTATATTTGATTGCTCAATATCAAGAAATTTTAATCTGCAGCTTGTTTAGGCATTTGCCCGTCTGGATTTTTTTTACTTAAATTATGTACAAAATATAAGGATTTTGGTTTTTAGCCCCAACAATTGGTATCAGAGCCGTCTTTGATTATATATATGATTTAAATTAGGAATTCGGGTAGATTTAGATTATGTTAACTTTGTTTTGCAGGCAATCTTATTCCGGCTTTAATGGTCATTAATTTTGCATGTATGATTGCATAGTTTTTAATGATTATTATTTGATACTCTTCAGAGGCATATGAATCGTGTAGTCTTCTTCCTCTATAGTTGGTTGTGAACTCAAAAAAGACATAGGGTCAATGTTCAAGTTTTTTTATTTGAAAAATGAAGAACGAGGAAGAATAACACGAAGAACAACAGCAGTGAAACGCAGCAAAGCGCGCGCGGCGACAAGGGCAGCGCACAGCACAGGGGGCCGCAACGGGCAGCGACGGCAGTAGGCTCAACGGTGGTGGGGGCTTGCAATGGCTGTGTGTCACCAGAGTTTAGTTGGCTATAAGATTGTGACTGCTGCAGAGTTCTGATTCTAACAGTACTAGAAGACTTTTGAATGAACAATAACTCTTTGGTTTAAAGAGTTTTAGTTAGACCAAAAAGTCAGAATATTATGTCTTTATTTATTTTTTTATTTATTTAAATACGTGTATGATTTTAATTCGTTTTATGCTTTCTGTTCAAGTTTGGTTAATTCAGTTATTCAAAATTAATTTTCTTGTAACGAAAAAATAAAATTAAAATTTTTTAAATTAATTAATTAATCAATTTTGTTAAAGAAAAATTTAAATTTTTATTTTGTTACTAAAAAATACGTTTAAGATGAATTTAAAAAATTTAGAATATTGGAAAACGTCCGATTAATTTTGAAATTTTGAATTAAATAAAAGGGTTTAATTTAAATAAATTATTCTTTTTGAAATATTTGTGACAAAAAAATAAAATAAAATTCTAAAATTTTAATTTAAACTTTTGGTATGGTATGGTACGTATCGATACGGTGAAATACCGGTACCATTTCAAATTTATCGCCATGAAATATTATATGTATAATTTTAGAAAACATTGTTCAATAATAAATAATTTAGTATAACATAATTATTTATTTAAAATAATATTTAATTAATTTGTCTAATTTAAATTTTAATCTCATTGTTTATATTGATATAACTAATTTGAAAGCGATAAAATTTAATAATAATTTAACATTGATTAATTTTAGAACTCCCCCTTTTATACTATATTTGATGTTTGAGTTGAAGTATAAAAATAAAAAAACAAAAATAGAAGCAATAAAAAGTAAGTAAAAATTATTTTTAAAAAAAAAATATTAATTATGAACCGGTACGTATCCGATATTACCTGGTATTAGCTGGTATGGCCGATTTATACTAGTATAGGTCGGTATTTTAGCTGGCACAGAACTAAGTTATTAGCATACCGATATTGTTTCAAATCAGTACGTACCAACCTATACGGGCCAGTACTGTACGGTATTGACAACTATAGTTTGTAGATCAAAATCGTGCGGGTAGGCAGGCGGCCATGAAATTAATGATGAACACAAACATGGCTGAAGGCATCCTAATTAGGGATCGTGTTCTGAAGATGATTAGTCTTTTGAATGAATTAAAAATTCTTGGAGCTGAAATTAACAGAAAAACCCAAGTCGATATCATGCTCCGGTTGCTGCCTAATAGCTTTAAATAGTTCTGCCTAAACTATACTATGAACAAAATTTGTTTTTTCATAGCAGAACTACTTAAAGAACTTCAAGTAACTGAGGGTGTTCTTACGAAGCCAAAAAGTATTTTTATTGTTAAAAAAAGTTCTTCCTCTAAGCCGAAAGGTAAGAAGAAGAAAAAAAATTAGAAACAAGGAAGTACATGTCCAAAGGCAGCTAATGGGCCAAAAGTTGGTGTGAAAAAGTCGAAAGACAAGTATTTTCACTACAACCAGATAGGGCACTAAAAGAACCAATGTCCAGTCTTTCTCGGTAAATAGAACAGCCAAGGTAATATCTGTTCATTGGTTGTTGAAATATATTTAGCGGTGTTATCTACCGGTATTTAGTGTGTAGATACGGGAGTCACAAATCATATTTGTAATTTATTGCAGGGGTTTCAGGAAATCAAACAGCTCAATAATGAAAAAATATACCGACACATGGACAATAATACAAGGGTGGCACATTTGCAGTGGGAGATGTCACTCTCAGTTTTATTAGAAATAGGTTTTTAATATTAAAAGATTGTTATTATGTACCTACATTAGAAAGAATTTAATTTCAGCTTCTAGATTAGTTACGGACAAATATTCTATTTATTTTAATAACTCTATGGTTATTAAGAATAATAAACATTTTATTTGTTCTAGTACATTAGTGGATGATCTGTATGTTATTACTTTTATCTCTCCTACACTGCAACTGAATGAATGGAATAATATATCTAATTTACTATTTAAGAGATACAAACTTTTTTTTAATGAACCAAACGTATCTTTGGCAATTACGCCTAAGTCATATAAATCTAAAAATGATAAATAGACTGGTTGAAGATGGACCTTTGAGTTTATTGAAAGTGGAGGCACTTTAAATCTGTGAATCTTGCTGAGAAGATAAAATAATCAAGAGGCTATTTTAAGCTAAAGACTATATAGCAAAAGAACTGTTGGAACTGATTAACTCTGATGTATGTGAACCTATGACTATCCGGGTTAGATGAGGTTTTCAGTATTTTATTACTTTTATTGACCATTACTCAAGGTATTGATACATTTATTTCATGCACCGTAAATTCGAATACTTTGATAAATTCAACGAATTTAAGATGAAAATCGAAAAATATTTGAAAAAATGTATCAAGACTTTACAGTCTGACTGTGGTGGTAAATTTCTCTTTAGAGAGTTTAGGAATTACTGGTTCGTTGTCGTACCGTACCAAAGTATAAATTTAATATCCTAAAATTAACTACTATTTTGTAAAATAGTGGTTAAGTTCAAGTATCGTTCCTCAATGACTATGGGACAAAATTATAATTTCATAACTTAAAATATTATTTGATTCTCATTTATAAAAAGATTTGTTTGTTTTAATCTAAAAAAAATCTAAAATTAAATTACACTGAAAATAAAAGATTTAATTTAGATGAGAAAAAATTTCATAAGGATCTGAATCTACTCTAGCTAGTATTTTAGTTTAATTCAATTTCTATTTCATTCAATCGATTCAATTCAATCTAGTCACGACTACAAGACTGACACAAATTAACAAGAGGATAAGAACGAATCCAAACCCGGTATATTCTATCTTAGACGTGGCACACATCGTCCGAGAGATCCGAGTACGACCCGTCCTATCCGAGCATAAGATATCTCACGTTTGAATAAGAACAAGAACATATAAAAGTTGCATGTTCTCGTTTTTACAATCACAGAAAGGAAAAACGAAAACTAGATAACAAAATTAAAAGCTCGTTGATCAAATATCAATGTCCCAAAATCATACAATGAACTGAATCCGAATAGAAAAAAAAATCTAAACTACACTAAAACACCGACTAGGAGTTCATCATCCTCTAAGAATAAGAAGATTAGCCAATTATGTTTCGGCTCGAATCCATGAAGAGTTGAAGAAGAACTGGTTCCCGAACATTCATCTTTGTCTTTTCATCACTTCTCGAGCCTTTAGAGTTGTCTCTAAATAAATCTTCAATCGAATTTTTGAGATTTAGAATAGTTGGAATAAATCCCCCAGGCCTTGTATATATAGTACCAATCTACGCCGCTTGTTATAGAGTTCTATTCAAATTATGATTGTCTCGTTCTGTCCGGAAGCTTTTTTATTAGTAACTTTTTTGTCCAGATGCCCTTATTTTCGTCCAACAAAATTCATTCTGGTCAATTTCTGTTTAGACGCCCATATTTTCGTTTAGACGAAATTTAGCAAAACTGCGACTGCTCTGTTGTCCTAACTTCAAACGAGCATAACTCCTTCATCTAAACTCCGAATAGGATCATTCTTGTGTCCAAATTGAAGCCCCCGAAGTCTACTTTCCAATGGTCTAGTCTCATGTCAAATTTTCTTTTGTACAAAAAGTTGACTAAAATAGTAAAGATATGTCAATTTTCTTCATACATTTTTGCATATTTTTGGTCGAATTTCTTTTGAAATATTATTTTCTTCACCGTTAAACCTTTTTATCAAATTTTCTTAAACTCTAAGCTATTACCACTCATGGTGCCGGGTCTACGGTTCCTGAGAGATAACCGAAACAACGTTGTTCTGATCATTTACCTTTCGCTTTGGAATTAATGACTTTTTATAGCTTTTAATCCATTTTAGCACATTTTTCCACCATCGCACTTCTTCTTATGGTAATATTGAAATACTACTAAAACATATTAGTAAACACATAATCGAGACTTACCGAAACATATTTTGTAGGATTTGATCAGCATTTTTACGTACCGATCATCCCCCGCAAACTTACACTTTGCTAGTTCTTGAACAAAGCAAAAATAAAATACAAATAGACTAATCTAACTAAAGTCCACTTTCATAGGATACACGATTGCACTTAGTATGTGCAATAAATATTTGAACCCCTTTGTTACCCCTAGTGGACGAGTTATAGTCTCGTGAGGGTTTTCAGATATGATATCCACAAATATCAACCACGTGCATTTTAAAAAATTAAGTTAAAATAGTGAATTTTATACCCCTAAACAATCAATTTGTACAATTTTCTGGTTACTGCCATCTTTACAAACAACTTCCCACAAACCTGGACTCAGTGTGTGTGAAAACTCAGCTACATGCCTCGGTATCATGCTTCTGAATATTTAAAATTTAAACTTCTATCAAAACTATGTCTCGACCTCAATTCTCACTTGATGGTACTCACAATTAAACACTCAGAAATAGGTTTATATATAGGTACACTCGTGGTATGCAGCAAAGTTTATATTAAACAAATCAAATATATGCCACATACTTTTGACACGAAAGACGCTGAATTGAAAAAATGATTCTTAATCTCTTGATTAGAATGCCAATTATTGAGAATATATGGGGTGTTTCATTCGTCATTTTCAATCAATTATTTTCAAACATTAAACTATGTCATTCTTGGGAACAAATAGGTCTTTATTTTTTGTTGTAGCGTTAAGGAGGAAAAATACGTATCTGGGTTAGGGCTGAGTGTATATAATGTCCTAAAACAGGTTAATTGCTAAACATCACTCAATTCTCTCTTTTCTTCAATTATTTATCACATTCACTATTTCCAAAGCCAACTTTTGATTTTGTATTCCACAAAATTATGTATTTTACCATTTATTCAATCATTTTTTTTATGTCCACTCAATTGCCCATTTTCTTTTTTTCTTTTTTCTCTTTATTTTTTTTTGCTTGCTTTTTCGTTTTTCATTTTTTTTCTCTCTTTTTATTTCACAAACTCTTCCTTACTTTTGATTGTAAACTTTATTTTACCCATATAACCACTAACATGTTCACATGATATTTTTAGATATAATAGGAAAATAAGAAATGACTTATATGTAAAAGGCTCAAAAGGGAGACTATGGTCAATTTAATAACAAAAAATATGAACAGGCTCAAATATAGAAACATGGTCTAAAATCATTTCCAAAGTTTGACATAGTTCTTTGCATGATCCTTATTTTTAGAAAATCCCAAATAAAACTTATAATGATGTTCTCAACTTTTAGCCAAAATGAATGAATGACGAGATTATCAAACAACAAATGCACGCAAAAAACAAAAGATCATGCGAGTAAATATAGAAAAATCCATCAGAAAAGAATAATAGTCTCAAAAGCTCACAAAGGGTTAAGTCTCCATATTTTAGTTTTTCAAGTTATTCTCACTATCAACACTCATTAGCATGAAAACCAAATAAGCAGCTAAGTGTGCAGTGCATAAAAATTGATTACACAAGTCCATAATCTATTTTTCATAAACAAATTTAGCAACTCAAAAATCACACGCCTTAATTTATCCGGGGTACAAGATTCATAATTCAAAATTAAATTTCTTAAAACTACAAATTTAAGAAAAAAAGAAAAAACTAAACTGATAAAGTGAAAAGCCTACCTCCCAACTTGAATTATCTAATGTTCTCATTGGATGATAACAGACATAAGATGCAAAATTAAAAGGGTATAAGATTTCACTTAACCTGAATAGTTTGAGAAAAACGCTTATCTTGAAAATTGTTAATGCTAAGCATTTACAAATGATATCAAAGCAGCCTGAATTTCCTCTCAGAATGGCTAAGTTTAACATCTTCAGCCAGACGTTAGAAAAAGATCGGCCTTTTTCGCTTTTTGTAAATAATTATATAAGAATCATATATACAGATTAGCAAGTTAGAATATGTATCCTTATCCAGGTATGTCCAAGATTTAGAAAATTTATCTTGAGAGTTAAGTTTTGATTAACCAGGACACTTATCAAAAATATTTTCATTATTATTAAAAGACGAAAGTGCCTGATTTTGAAAGTCTTGAGGCATAACTATTTGCAATCATTCCTCACGTGTCTCTTCATGTGGTGGCATATCGGCAAAAAAATTAGAAGACCCTAAGGAAGACTATTAAAATTAAGCTTATATGTCCATTCCAACTCCAACTAATTTTTCAAACCAATATTTTTCATAGTTGTGACATTTATTGGACTAGGTGGCATTGGCTTAAAAATTCTGGTTTCTAAATTATTATTTATTACGTGTTCCACAGTCTCACAAGTATCACATTCATCTTGAATCTTTTCAATTTCTAGAAGTGGCACCGGTGAATCAATTTTTAACACATGAGAATTGATTTCACAAATTTTATCAAAATCTCAAAATTGTGAATTTTGAGATAAATTGTCAATATAAGTCCAAGCCTCTTTAGGAGTTTGATTTAAAAATCCATTATTGCACATCATTTCTATAAAACGGTGCATTTCAAAATTTAAACTTTCGTAAAAAAAATATAAATAAGACGTCACGTTTCATAGTTAAGATATGACAAGATATTACCAAAAATTTAAATCGTTCCCAACATTGTGCAAAAGACTCATATTCTATTTGTGCAAAATTCACAATTTGTTATTTAATAATAAAAGCTTCATATGGCGAAAAAAAAAATTGTTCAAAAATTATTTAAACATCTTTGGCCATGTTCTGATTGATTTTGGAGGTAAAGAATAAAGTCAATCTCTAGCCTTGTCTTGTAAAGAATATTGAAATAAATGAAGCATAACAAATTCCTCTTTTAACATTGGGATATTTCAAAGTCGAACAAATCTGCTCAAAATTTTCAATATGCTCACATGAATTTTTTGAATTTAAGCCATAAAAATGAGAAAACAACAAAGTCACTTCTGTGTGTACATTAAAGGTGCCTATATTGGTTGGAAAAATCACACAAGATGGAGAATTGACTATTGTGGGTTGCAGATAGCTATTCCATGTCCTCAATGACGGGTAATCATAAATTTTAAAACCTTCAAAATAATTTTCAAAATAGATAATTTTTTTTTAAGAATAAAAGGAAAGGAATGAAAGAAAGAAGAAGTAGAAAAATTAATACTAGCAATAATAATAATTAGAATAATAAAACTAATAATATAAATAAGAATAATAAAAATAGAATATAAAAAAATAAAAAAAACTTAAAAAAAAGATAGGGATGGAGGTTGGTGGTGGATAAGGATGAGGATAAAGGAAAATCCCCCAACGCCGAACAACCTGCAGTTAATTAACAGAAAAATAATTTTTTAAAAAGCTAGACGAAAGCCCTAAACTATCAAAACAAATCTTAAAGAACAAATTAAAATTATAACTATTATGAAAATACGCAACCATGCTTTTTGTCCCCAGTAACGTTGTCAAAAATTGGTTCGTTGTCGTACCGTACCAAAATATACATTTAAAATTATAAAATTAACCACTATTTGGTAGAATAGTGGCTAAGTTCAGATATCGTTCCTCAGGAACTATGGGATGAAATTACAATTTCATAACTTAAAATACTATTCGATTCTCTTTTATAAAAAGATTTATTTTTCTTAATTTAAAAGAAAAATCTGAAATTAAATTAAACTGAAAATAAAAGATTTTATTTAGATGATAAATTTTTTTTCTAAGGATTTGAATCCACCCTAACTAGTATTTAGTTTTATTCGGATTCTATTATAGTCAATCAATTCAATTCAATTCGATCATTACTACAAGATTGACATAAATTAGAAAGAAGATAAGGTCGAATCCAAACCCAATATATCCTATCTTAGACGAGGCACGCATCGTTCCAGCGATCCCAACACGACCAGTCCTATCAAAGTATAAGATATCTCACGTTTGAATAAGAACAAAAACATATAACAGTTGCAAGATCTCGTTATTACAATCACATAAAGTAAAAATGAAAACTAGATAACCAAATTAAAAACTCGTTAATCAAATGTCAACGTCCCAAAATCAAACAACAAAGTGAATCCAAATAGAAAAAAAATAGAAATCTAAACTACACTAAAATATCGACTAGGGGTTCACCATCCCCTAGGAAGAAGAAGATTAGCTGATTTTGTTTCGGCTCGAATCCATGAAGAGTTGAGAAAAACTAGTTCCTGAGCCTCCGTCTTCGTCTTCCCGTCATTTCTCAAGCCTCTAAAGTCGTTCCTAAATAAGTCTTCAATCTGATTTTTGAAGATTTAGAATTGTTGGAATGAATCCCCTAGATCTTATATATATAGTATCAATCCACACCTCTTGTTGCAGAGTTCTATTCAAATTATGACTGTCCCGTTCCGTCCGGATGGTTCCCATTATATCCGAACGCTTTTTCAATGGTAAATTTTTCGTCTGGATGCCCTTACTTTTGTCCGAACGAAATTCATTCTGGTCAATTTCTGTCTAGACACCCATATTTTCGTCCAGACAAAATTTCACAAAAACACAACTGTTCTGTTGTCCCAACTTCAAATGTGTATAACTCTTTCATTCGAACTCCGAATAGGGTCATTCTTATGTCCAAATTCAAGCCCCATAGTCGAATTTCTAATGGTTCTAGTATAATGTCAAAATTCTTTTTCTATAAAATGTTATAACCAAAATAATGAAGGTATGTCAATTTTCTCCACACATTTTTTGCATATTTTTGACAGAATTTCTTTTGAAATATTATTTTCTTCACCGGTGAACCTTTTTACCAAATTTCTTGAACTTTGAGCTATTGTCACTCATGGTGCCGGGTTTTCGAGTCATGAAAGGTAACCGAAATAACGTTGTTTTGATCATTTGAGTTTCGCTTTGGAATTATTGACCTTTTACAGTTTTTGAATCAATTTTAACACATTTTTCCACCATCACACTTCTTTTGATGCTAACATTAAAACAATATTAAAACATATTAGTAAACACATAATCAAGACTTATCAAAACATACTTTGTAGGATTTGATCGGCACTTTTATGTACCGATCAACATGCCGATCAACTACTTGTTAGTAGAGGAAATTACATTCTAATTGACTGCACCGGATACTCTACAGCAGAATGGTATATCAGAAAAAAGGAATAAGACTCTTAAGGAGATGGTAAGATCGATGATGAGTTATTTAGAGTTACTCGATTCGTTTTGGAGATTTGTATTAGAGACAGTATCTTATATTCTGAACTTGGTACCCTCTAAGTTAGTACCTATTACTCCCACTATATTGTGGACTGCACTAAGCCCAATCTAAGACATATTCGGATATAGAGTATCCAACACACGTGTTGAAAGGGAACACGAATAAATTGGAACTGAGAATGCAAGTCTATTTCTTTATTTGGTATCCCAGGAAAATAAAGAGTGATTTATTTTATAATCCTAAGGATCAGAAGATCATTGTCAGTACCAATGTACGATTCTTGAAAGATAATTATATAATTAACCACAAGCCCAATAGTAGAAAAGTTCTGGAAGAGCTGAGAAAAAATACTAGTAGTACAGGTGAAGCGCCACGAGAAAGTGTCATCGATATTCCATTGTCTCGTAGTAGTGGAAAGATTATCGAGACACGTGTAGATTTGATCCTAAATCAGATCGGGATACTACCACTAACATGCCAATTTCACAACCAGAGCAGCATGTGGATGATGGGGTATAGCGTTCAGAATCAGCACAACGTGTCACTGCTAGTACACAGACACAGGTAGTGCTTTATCGTAGTAAGAGGGTTGCTCGTCAAACAGATCGGTATATGTTTTTGAAAGAGCCTTTTGATAATATCCCAGTAGAATTGGATACCGAACCCTGTAATTACAACAAAGCACTTTAAAATAAAGATGCAATTCTATGACAAAGGATTATGAATTCTAAGATGAAGTCAATGTACTTTAATCTGGTCTAGGAACTTGTAGAACCACTCGAAGAGATAAAACCCATCAGATGCAAGTAGATCTATAAGAAGAAAAGAGGAGCAGGCGGGAAGGTGAAAACATTCAAAGTTAGGTTTGTTGCAAAAGGATTTATTTAGAAAAAATGGATCGATTATGAAGAGACCTTTTTGCTGGTAGCCATGCTTAAATCTATCTAAATTCTCTTATCCATTGCGGCTCATTTCGATTATGAAATTTGACAAATGGATGTTAAGACAACTTTTCTTAATGGAAGTCATGACGACTGTATCTATATGGTACAATTAGATGATTTTATAATAAAGGGTCAGGAGCACATGTTGTGCAAACTTAAGAGATCCATTTATCAACTTAAGCAAGCATCTAGGTCTTGGAATACTCAGTTTGACAAGACCATTAAGTCTTATGATTTTGATCAAAATCCTGATGAGTCATGTATGTACAAAAAGCGTAATAAAAACGTGATAGTATATTTAGTACTTTACGTGGATGATATCTTGCTTATCGAAAATGATGTGGGGATATTGTCTTTAGTGAATGTATGATTATCCGGCCAGTTCGATATGGAAGAATTGGAGAAGCCAGTTACATCCTTGGGATCAAGCCTATGCGAGATCAGGAACAAAAGATGTTGGGCTTATCACAAGCTACTTATATCGATGCGATCCTTACTCGTTTTAGCATACAAGATTCTAAGAAAGGGTTTTTCCCTTTCATGCATGGAATCACTTTATCCACGGATCCGTGTCCTAAGACAACTGTTGAGATAGAGAAGATGAAGGCAGTTCCTTCTACTTCGCCACTAGAAAGCTTCATGTATGCTATGTTTTGCACTATTCCCGACATTTATTTTGCCGTTGGCATAGTTAATAGATATCAGTCTAATCTAAGACAGAAGCAATGAACAGCAATAAAATATATAATCAAGTACCTCAAAAGGATTAGAGATTATATGTTGGTTTACCAGGCAGATAATCTAGTACCTTTAGGATACACGGACTCAGATTTTTAGTCAGATAAGGATTTTCAAAAGTTTATCTCGAAATATGTATTTACCTTGTGAAGTGGAGCACATCGAGGGTAAATATCACTTGATACGAGAGATCGTACAAAAAGGTGCCGTAGTTGTGCCCAAGATTGTATCAGTAGACAACCTTACTGATCCTTTTACAAAGAGCTTACCAGTTAAAACTTTTGACAGTCATGTAAAGAGCATAAGAGTCAGGTCTATGGCAACATGATTTTGAGTATAAGTGAGAAATTGTTAGGGTTGGTATATTAAAAATTATGATTTTGGGTTTTAGTATTTAATTTTATTTTTAAATAAAATTAATTTTTTCATTTTATGAGAATCATAATGAGCAATATATGCGTTATAGTATTTTTAAATATCGTGCATAGATGTCTTTTATTCTACATAGTATTTAATTTGATGTGTAGAGTTCAGCTTACACACAGAAGACCAAATTATTGATTCTTGTAGAATATAAGTTTATAGTTCACAGTTTTAAATGAAAACTATCAGTACAACTGTAACACAATATTTTAGTAGATTTGTCTTAATTAGGAAAACGGTAATTGTCTCGACAATTATTCTTACTCATTGTGCTAGTACATTTTATGTGTATTGAACATGATTGCGTTAGAGTAATTAATTTTATACTCACTATATAAATTAATTTGCATCTCATGGTTATTATGAGTGCTTATGCTTTTAATTCCAAAATAATTATTAGATACGTATATTTAGTGTTTGCTATTTTGATTCATTAAAAGGTGCATTTTTTTACGGGTCTACAATCCTGGTGAGTTGGATAACGATATTAATTATATAGTGGATATTAATTATTAACGGAATCCACATCTCGTGAAGAGGATTAATGATATCTCTTTAAAAAAACTTATAAGTTTTGACCATGCCAAACCCGGCATGCGGATTTTATAATTTTGTAGATCAAATAAGTTAAGCAAAAGGTCTTAAGAATTTTTTAAAGAAGCCAATTAAATATAATTGTCAGTAATTTAATTTAATCGACGGATATATGTAATCTTAACGTGTGGATAATAAATAAACATTTAATAATTTAAGCTCGAATATTTCAATTTTAAGAATAAGGTTAGGAGTGCAATCATAATTCTTTAGTTGAATGAATTATAATTTATGTTTTTATAAAATTACTTCTGAATTAAGGTAGAATTTTATAATTACATTTGGAGTCCATGTCTTATTATTACTCCACAAGTCTCTACTATAGCATATTTATATGTTGTTATAAAATCTAGTCGCCAGATTATTTATAATCAGTCTAGGGTTTCCACGTATTGTGAAAACGAAAGAACAAGTAGCTAGATAGGATTTGAAGAAAACGATAGATCAAAATTCATGCTTTGTTCCTGTTTTGACATTTGAAAATATAGTAGATGGCTTGACTTAAATATTTGACTTCTAGTCAAAAACTGTAAAAACTTGTTGATTAAAGTTTGTTGCAATAAATGAAATCAAATTAATTAGATTTCGAAATGTATAATTCTAAACTAACTTTGGGAGTTATACCAAGTGTTACTTTTTATTGTTCGATATCAAAAACAATTAATCTGGAGCTTGTTTCAGCACTTGCCCATTCGAATTTTTTTGACTTAAATCATGTACAAAATCTAAAGATCTTGATTTTTAGGCCCAACACGTTTTGATCTTGATTAGGGTTAGACATGTGCTGAATCTAAGGAAAAACTTAATTTCTATAGGGATGCTAAACTCAAGAGGCTGTAGGTTCTTTGGGTTTTGAATGGAAACAAAGATATGCTGTAAGGATAGATAATTGACAACCTATACAAGCTCGTAGGGAGTGTTGTGATAGGTGAAGCTATCAGTAAACATCAGATGAGTAGTATGGGTAGGAGACATGCACAAACAAAGTGTAAGGGTATCAGGGTGAACAATTATTGCGAAAAAGCACATGTAACAAGTGTAGGGTACACAAAAGCTACAAGGTCGTACAAGTGCGCAAGTGAGCAAATCAGATGGTGTGCAATATGCCGGCAAGATACAATAGCAATGGTTGTTTGATGTTCATAAGAAAGCTCAACGTAAGGATATGAATACGATAGACATGACAGAAAGGTGTACACCTTGACAAAAGCGAGTCTCTTTTGCTCTTGTTTTGGTTAGTGGCGGTGATCTCTCCGACCGTGTGCATAAAAGAGATGTGGTGCCACGTTCTTCTACAAAGTAGTGAGTTTTTAGGCACCTCAAGTAGGGGTACAGACACCTCGATGTAGAAGTGCGGGTCATACCATTTGAGTGTGGCAGTTCGATGACGACGATGGTAAAATCAATATCAATGGTGGTTATCTTTTGAGTGGTTTACAGAATTCAAGCAAAGATAGAGATTGTTCGACTATAGTGTCTTGTATTCTATAGTGCCCATTTATTTTTATATTTGGTCTATATGTAATTGAATTGGAGTGGGGTTAGGAGCCCACTAAAAATTCAATTTATATAGAGTTTATAGTAATATGGGCTTATAATTTTTTAGAGTTTTCATGTGTAACTATAAATAAGATACTTGTACGAGTTTAGGGTTACAATGAAAATAGTAAGGATAGTTGGTAAAGAGTAAGGATTAGTTGTACTTTTTTACATATGATGTAGTGCAATATTTGCTCTTTTGCTTATAAACTTAGGCAGATGTGGGTTGAACCACATAACTCCTTCATGTTGATTATTTTCTTTATTTTTGGGTGTGGATATTTTCTTTTGTTTGTGTTTAGAAATATAGGGGTAATGCCTATAGTAGCGAAAGTGGCAGTGGTGGCGATAGTAGTAATAGCGACGAAAAGAACGACAATGATGGTGGTGAAAGCAGTAGTGGTGTGAGTGATAGTGGCGATGGTGGCGGTAGTAGTGTGGTGAGAAAGTGATGGGCGTTAGAGTGGCAATGGGGTAGTCGTGGTTGTGATGATAAGAGTGAAAGTGACTATGGTGTAGGTGATGGTGGCTGGATGGCATTGATTATGGTGGTTGCAATTGGTGGGGTATGGTGTTTATGGTGTTGTGATGATAAGGGGATGGTAGTTGTGGTTGTAATAGTGTTTATGGCGGCGTGAATAATGATAATAAGGGTAGGGATGTTATTTTGGCCCGAAACTCGTAGGTAACCCGAGGCTTGTCTGAAGCCTGGCATTGTGCGGGCCGAGCCTGGCCCGGCCAAGGCTCAAGCCTGAACATAAGATTTTTGGGCCTAGGCTTACCCCCTCGAAGCCCGTGGGCCGGCCCAGCCCGAGGCTCGGCCGTTGACCTGTTGTTTTGTAAATTAATATATTAGTAATTTATTATAAATTTATTTATTATAAACTTATAATAAATAATAAACTAGTAAATTAATAATACATTATAAACTTATAAACTTATAATAATATAAACTATAAATTTACAAATTAACAATAAACTTATAGTAAGTAAACTATTAAATTTATAATAAATTAATAATATAAAGTTATAATCTATAAACTTGTAAAGTAATAATATGCTTATAAGCTATAAACTTAAAAACTAATAAACAAATAAATTATAAACTTATATAATAAACTAATAACTTAATAACTTGATAACTAATAATAAAGTATAAACTATAAAAACTAATAAAATATAAACTTATAAACTAATAAAATATAAAATTATAATACTAAGTAAATAATAAACTAATAAGTAATGAGTATTAACTAATAATAAACTATATATTTATAACTTGTAACATTAGTTTATAAGTTTACTACTTTATTAGTTTACTATAAAAACTATAAACTTATATAATATAATAAATTAGTAACTAATTTATAGTTTAACTTAAAAACTTATTATTATAAGTTTAATACATTAGTTTTTAATATAATAAACTAGTAAATTATTAGTTATAAACTTATATAATATAATAAATTTTAAGTTTATAGTTTTTAAGTTAATATATTAACTACTGTCAATAAAGTAGTAAACTAACATTATATTATAAATTTATAAACTAAATAATTATAAAAGTAATAAAAATATAAATATATATAATAAATTAAACAAAAAAACCAAAAAAAAATTTAAAAAAACTTAAGGTCCGAGCCCGAGCTTAATACTCCTGGGTCTACCTCTTAATGAAAAAGCTCGGCCTAGCCCAAAAATTTAATGCAAGCTTGTCGAGCCCGAACCAGGCCAAACTGGGCCAAAATTACACTGATAAATAAGGGGGATAGTAGTTGTGGTTGTAGTGATGAGAATGATAATAGTAGTGATGGATTGTAGTAAAATAGTAGTCTATTTTGATTTTAAAGTTTATGATTTTTTTAAATTTTTTTATGTACTAGCCAAATATTAGAAAATAAAAATAAAAATTATTTTTTATAAAACTATTTGACATAAAAAAATATTTTTATTATAAAATATTTTACGTTGAAACAAACAAAAACTTAATCTAAAATATATTCAAGAAAATAGAAATAGTTTAGGTTAAAAAAATATTGCAAAAATGCAATTATTGCATTCTAATACAAAGAAATTAAATATTTAATAATTAATGCATCATTAGATAAAAAAAAGTAATTTCTCATTATTTTTGTTATTGCTACAATTAATGAGGGCCTGTATTTTATATTTATTTTGTAATTAGCAATTTAGGTTAAATTTATTTAGATTATATATTTAATAAAATTAGTTGCTTTTAGGTTACAAATAGAGAATTAAAACCAAATTGAAATATTTTTACGGATTGACTTTAACAACTACAACGATTTGATTTTATTTCTAAAATTTTTAAAATCATTAGTTAGATTTTTAAAATTTTAAATTTATTTAGAACGAGACCAAACGTCTATAAAATTAAGAGGAATGCTACATATCCCGAAGGATAGTACCAAAAGAATTGACCGAAAGTGAGAAATACTGGAATAGTGTCTTGAGCCTGTGACTTGAATTTTGAGTCCTTTTTACTTTTTTTTATTGAAAAATTCTTTATACTCTTAAAAATTAAAAGATTGATGCAAAATATGAAAAAACTTTTCATATTATTTTTTTCAATTTTGTTACTTATTTTAGAAAAAAATTACTTTAAAATTTTTATTAGAGTTTTTTTTATCTTTAGAGAACTTTTTTAACCTTAATTAAAATAATTATACTTAGATTTGTTACTAAAAGCTCACTAAATTGTTTTTTAATTTTGTTACTTCTTTTAGAAAAAAAGTTACTTTAAAATTTGTAAGGGTTTTTTTTTTGTCTTTAGTGAGCTTTTAGATTTATTTTAGATTTATTTTATTATGAAAAAATAAAAAATTAAAAAATTTAGACAGATCAAAAAAACAAAAAATATTAGAAGAGAATGAAAAGAAGTTTATTAACTTTTAAATTGTTTTAGGGGTTAGGGTTGCTTTGGCATTTGATTATTTTAGGTCCAAGCTGATCATCCAAATGCTGCCATTACCTTACAAACAAATTGTGAGAACATTCGCGCGCGCACACACACACCATTGAGAATATTCTCACAGTTTGTTAACACTAAGAATATTCAGACAAAAATCTCTCATCATTTGCATCGTTTCCCTGACTCTAAATCAAATAAAAGTGCTGCATTTTGAGGCATAAATCTCCAATACTGATTGCAAGAAATATGCGCAGCGCAATTGCCTTACAAACAAACTGTGAGAACATTCTTTCTCACACACACACCAGTGAGAATGTTCTCACAGTTTGTTAACACTGAGAACATTCTCACAGTTTTGAACATCGAGAATGTTCTCAGCATATTTTACTTCGGATGCAATTAATTTATTATTTCGATCTTTTTTAATATATTTTTATAATCGAAATATGCGCAGCGCAATTACCTTGCAAAAAAAACTTTGAGAACATTCTAACACACACACACCAATGAGAATGTTTTCACAATTTATTAACACCGAGAACATTCTCACAGTTTTGAATATTGAGAATGTTCTCAGTATGTTTTATTTCGGATGCAATTAAATTATTATTTTGGTCTTTTTTATATATTTTTATGATCAAAATTATTTATTGTGTAATATTTATTAAGTAGATTATTTTGATAAAAAATTAAATTAATTAGACATTAATAATTTTGTGAGTAGATCACA
>JAULJZ010214518.1:0-18339 GCA_032270985.1 Heliamphora pulchella | reverse complement strand
TACCACCAAAAATTTAATATTCTTAAGCTCGGAGCCTACCCTGACCGGCAGTGTGATTCTCTCCATTAGTAGGACGGGCTGATCGTTGAAGCCGACCAACGGGGTGTGACATTTCAACAAATCCTCTTTCTTGAGCCCTAACTTGTGGAAAACGTCGATATACATCACCTTCGTCGAGCTTCCTTGGTCGACCAAGATACGCTTCACGTCACACCTCCTAATCCGGAGGGTCATAACGAGTGCATTGTTGTACGGGTGTTCAACCCCTTCCAGGTCGGCATCAGTGAAAGTCACGTCTCCTGCCAAGAACTCACTGCTCGGAGACTTTCTTTTGCCCGGACCACCCTGCCCGAGCTGGGTCTGCATAACCTCATGTCGATGTGCCCTCTTTCGACTTTCACCCCTTACCTCATTCGACGTCTCCAGCCTAAGGGCTGCATATATGACATTGATAATTCCCACGGGTTCCTCAGCTCCCCTATCTTGCTCGGCTTTAGCATGTTGCTCATCCCGGGTCTTCTCTTTGTCAATGTACTGTCTGAGGTTACCTGCCTTCACCTGCTCCTCTAGGAACCGCTTAAAGGTCCGGTAACGGTCTGTGAAGTGTCCGTGCTCTCTGTGGTAAGCATAGTGTTTCTTCTCATCCCGTTTGCTGGGATCAGTGAACATCTTTGGTGGCCAGACAAACCATGGTTTATCTTTAATTTGGTTGAGAAGCTTGTGAATTGGCTCCTTGAACACGGTATTGGCCACTTCATCTACTCCGTTTGGCCTCTCGCGCTCCTTTTTTTGATCAAGCTTTTTCTTGGCCATCTTGTTCTCCTTCTTTTCTGTTCGGGATCCTTTCTGCGCTTCTTGGGCGGGTATTTCATTACTCACGCATCCCATATCCTCCTCGACTTTAGAGTATTGCTCGATTCTCAACATCAGCTCGGCCATGCCCTAAGAAGGCCTTTTAGTTAATGAATGCCTCAATTTGTGGGTTTTGTCCAACTCCAGCTTAAAAGAGACCATGGCAAGCTTCTCATTGTAATCATCAATGTCGTTAAAGGTCTCCCAGTAACGCCGAGCATAGGATCTCAAGCTTTCATTTTTAGCTTTCCTCAAGCCGAGCAGAGAGTTAATCTCCCTGGGCTGACGACTGTTCATAATGAACCTTACTACAAATAGCTTGGCGAGCTGTCTCCAACTTCCAACCAACCCAGCTGGGAGTTTGTCAAACCAACGCAGAGCAACCTCTCCCAAGCTAGACGGAAAGATCCTACACATCAGAGCATCATTTCCTCTCCAGAGCGCCATCATCTGTCTGAAATGCCGAATATGACCCATAGGGTCAGTTTTCCCATCATAGAGGTTGAACTTAGGGGTTTGAAATTTCCTGGGTGGATCTGCTCCGTCCACCTCCCTTGTAAATGGGGAGACAGATATCTGCTCTACCACCCTCTGAGCCACGTCCTGAGCCGACCTCCTCGTGCCTGGATGTAATCTTCCCTCGTGCTGGAGGTTCAGCCACTGCTTGAGCTCTTCTTTCTCCTCCGTACGCCTGATCTCCTGGCCAGCCTACTGTTACTGCTCATGACGGCGCATGGCTGGTGTATGGGTGTTGCTGGAGGTCTGTGTCTGCCCCTGTCTCCTTCTTTTAGAGCCTGAGACGCGACTCCTCTCAAATTTCTCTTCACGTCGATCAAGTCAAGGATCCATCCTTGAGCTACGGCATGCTTGAGGCCGAACAACGCCCCTTCCTTGATCCCTGTTGGACCTCTCATGGTTGGACTGCTCGTATTCGGCCCGGACTCCTAGCAAGCACCGGTTCACTTGACCCCTCATTTCGTGGAGCTCTTGCTGGAGCCTGACCAGCTGCTGGTCCCTCATATTCAGCTCGTCTTGATACCCCTCGAGTATTTGCTACATGGTATAACGTGGGGAATAGTCCCCCTCAAAAGGTGTTGTTTCCTGAGAACTCCCAACGTGGGTTCGTTCTCTCCTTTGGTTGACTCTGGCTCCACCAACATGAACCTCAGAAGGCACAGGGTGTCCTCTTCTACGATGAGTCGCATGCGATGCTTCTGCGCGTGGTGCGCGGTGCTCTCTTAACTCTTCATGAATGTGGTTTTTTCGACTAGGCATGGAGGCGTTCTAGTGATTCCCACAGATGGCGCCAAATTGTAGAGGATAAGGATTGGGATCTACTGGTCCCGTCCAAGCTGGCTGAGGTGTCAGGGAATGATCCCACGTGTACGCCTGCACAAAAAAGGGGTGAGATGCCCGTCGGTGGCTTTATACCGGTGGACCCTCCGACGATCAAGTCAGGCAAGGGTTAGAGAGAAAGAACTTGAGAGAGAGTTTTAACAGAGTTTTGGCTAGGTAAGAGTGAGCGTACCTTTGTCTTCAAGTTGGTTGGCTATTTATAGGAAGAAATATATTTGACCTGCTTTTGGGGCCCGACCCCACCCGAGCAGGTTGGGTTGTAGCCCCTCTCTCTGATCAATACTTAGCAATTAATAGCCTGACGGTGACTTATCAGTGCCATCATTAGATCTCTCTGCAAGATCTTTCTGTAAGTGCCTTTTGTCATGTCAAGCTGTCCATTAGTACTCAGACCTAACCTAGCCTTTAGCTAAGTCAACTCTTTTTGACATCTTAGTCCTAGAGCTGGTCCAACCACTACTGATCTCTTATCATCACATCACTCTTTTAATACGCGTATCACGAGTCATTGATCCCAAAGACCAATCATCGAGCTCGGCTTCAGGGTTCAGACAGTCCATCTTGCTCGGCAATGAGTGCCGAGTGATCCACCTCATGTCGCCGAGCACCCCGTCTTTACGGTCAGGATTAAACTCCCTCTGAATTCGGAGCCAAAAACCATTGCCCGGATCTGCCCTGTCCCGAGGTCGACGGACCTCGGACACCTTGTCCACATAGCTCGGCTCTCCCTCCAGGCTGGCCTGTGTACGCCGAGGTGCGTGCCAATAGTTGAAAGGACTGTAGCGCTGTATGGCCTTCCACGTGTGCTCCACGTGGCTCTGGTCGGAACTTGATCCCCCTCAAATAATATAAATTATTAAAAAAAGATGATAAAATATAATTTAAAAGTGATTAATTCCATATCACTATTAATTTCTCTCAATTTACAACAATTATCAAACAAGACCCAACTATATTAAATTCTTGAATCTGCCACTGCCTACACTAATGGTAAACAAATATGAATGAAAATTTGTAAATTCATTAATATATATTTCTTGGAGAATGGAATGACTTCCAGTTTGGTTGTAGTTTTTTTTTTCAATTAAAAAAAACTATTTAAAAATATATAAAATGCATTTGTTAGCAATTTTAAAAAATTTATTTTTAGAAAATTATGTTAAAAAAGGAATTGAAAAATAAAAAAAATTTAAAACGATTTAAAAATATTTTTGTTCTTCTCTCTTGTGAGATGTAGTGCAGTGATAAATAATTCTCAATTTTAACATTTTTTTTATAAAAATTAAATATAATTTTTAAAAATTACAGCCAAACAAGAATTTTCTACTTTGGTAAGCTTAGGAGGAATGATTGGACACAAATGAACTTGGCTTTGTCGGTCGGTGTTTCTCACTAGAGTGAACTGAAAAATAAGATAGGAGCTAATACACACATTATTATCCAATAATATCCATCTCCTTGTCAACACACCAAATCAATCAATGTCAGTACCATATCATATCAGCCGATGCACGTTGATTTAGAATAAAATTAATATATTAATTTTTTAATTTTATACTAATTAAAATAGCGTTATGTACTATTTCATTTTAGATATACAGATTAATATCGACTCGCAATTTAAAAAATATTGAATACGTACCGGTCTTTCAGATGTACTGATTAATATTAATTTGTACTCTAAAATATATAGAATACGTATTGATCTATAACTAATTTCATTTTTAAAAAAAATAAATTTTATATTTTATATTTATATTTATATTTATATTTATATTTTTTATTTTTATACTTTAATTCAAGTTTCAAATATAACTTAAAGAAAGGATTCTCAAACTAATCAATGTAATTATTATAAAAAAACTCTAAATGTTAAATTTATACCGATTCATAATGAATTAAAATACAATATTAGATAAATATTTATATTATATTATATTATTTATTATTAAATAATATATTTGATACATATATATAGCCTTCGTTTGACAACCTGATTTTAAGCCGATTTTTAACTTTAAGTCACTTTAAGTCAAAAGGCCAAAAAGTTCGTTTGGTTGTAATTTATGTAATTTTATATATATATAAAAGAGTAAAATTAAAAATTATTGTGAGAAAATTCAAAAAACCTAAAAACAAATAGGCTAAAAGTTAGAGGTTAAAAAACGAGACTTTTTGACTTCTTGACTTTTTAAATTTTAAGCTAAAAGCCATAAAAAACGATAGCCAAATGAAGGCATAATATTTTATAGGATCAATGTAAAACGATATGCGATATTTCATCAAAACGGATATATATATATATATATATATTGGGGGTGTAAAAAAATGCCCACAGCCCGCGGCGGCCCACAGCCATCCACACACGATAACTCCCTCTCGAACACCCCTCGATTCTCTCTCTCTCTCTTTTCACGATCATTGTATTAGAAATCTCTCTCTCTCTCTCTCTCACGGTCATTGTATCAGAAAAAGACTTCTTCGTCTCTTATTTGATGAAACCGAGAATAAGAAGTTCGTGGCAATTAAATTGATAATGGGAGGAGTGGATAGATAGTTGTTGTTGGAAAAAGTGGGTTTGAATAAAGTTATAACATATTTTTAGTTAATTTTGAAGTTAAATACATTTGGATTGTATTAATCTTTTTAGATGATTTCTGTGGTACCGGGATTTAGGGTTTTGTTTTAAAAATAAAAAAATTCAACAAATGTGTAGAAAATATTTTAGCACCTTGAAAATCAAATTTTAAAAACTCATTTTGTGAAAAATGGAGTCGCTACTTGATTTTTGATAAAAACCAAGAAAACAAAATGAGCCACTACTCTTTAAAATGGTAACAAGAGAAAATAAGGGTCCGAGTGCTAAGATACGAATTGGGAAAAGTGTTAGGCACTCCGTTAGCCCAACCGTGAGGTTAGCCTCTACTAATCATCATTGGTTTTTAATTAGATTTCTCAAGTGCATGAAAATACAGAAAATGTAGACAAAGAGAAACCATCTAAAATCAAAATAGAAAAATACATAACTTACGTATATAGAACGCCAAAACGAAACAAATAGCAAAAGAAAAATTCTAAATCCTACGACATGCAATTCCTAACTAAAGGATACATGTAGCAAACCACATGTAATGCTACCAAATAATCTAAACTATCCTAAACTTTATATCAAATGAAGAGATGTACTTCAAAATTCATTAAAGCCAAACCTTATCACATAAAGGTAACCACATGCAATATCCTAAAATAAGCATAATATGGCTTCAAAAAGAAAAAAAAAAATCCTAAAATTCTCTAAATGTTAAACATACCAAAAGTTCTATTGCGAGTCACGTACTAAAAACCAACACAATGTGATAAGTAGTAAAAGGAAGTTATGGAACCAAGATTAAACTAAAACAAAACAAGAATGTGACAATTATTACATAGAAATGCAACAATTACGCACATAACAAAGAAAATATAATATGTGGGTGTAATATTAATGATTACGACTGTATAGATGTTAGTGCCTAAATATAATAGTATTTGTCTCTCACATGCACTTCAGTTTCTTGTGAGAGAAGAAGAAGAAGAAGAAGAAGAAGAAGACAACCCCATTATATTTGTCTCTCACATGCACTTCGAGTTGCCCTGCCAAGAATCAGATAGGATCGGATTGGATCCTCAATTGCCTGAAAATCATCTAGCTTAGAAATCTACCATCACAATCATCAATACACAATAACTCTCTCCCAAACACACACTCATTCTCTCTTTCACGGTCATTGTATCAGAAAATGGCTTCTTTGTCCACAGCCATCGACACACGATAACTCCCTCTCGAACACACCCCCGATTCTCTCACTTTTCACGATCATTGTATTAGAAATCTCTCTCTCTCACTGTCGTGGTATCAGAAAATGACTTCTTCGTCTCTTATTTGATGAAACTGAGAATAAGAAGTTCATGGCGATTAAATTGATAATGGGAGGAGTAGATGGATAGTTTTGTTGGAAAAAGTGGGTTTGAATAAAGTTTTAACATGATTTTTAGCTAACTTTGAAGCTAAATACATTTGGATTGGATTAGTCTTTTTATATAATTTCAAGTTTTAATTTATTTATCTCCATAAGTAGAGTAATCAAAAATTTTGTGGCATTCAAAACCATTAATGGGTGAATGAGAAATTGACTCCAAAAGTGTGCCATTGAAGTTGCCAAAATGATGGTAACTTACTTCCATCCCACATTGGTTGGGAGATGATTAGGAGAGTAGCTTATATAAGACAAGTGTAGCCTAAGGGGTGTGCCCCTCAGGGTACTCAATTTTGTGGATGGGAAAAGACCTACCCAAAGGTGAGTTCGACCTAAACCCTACACGTGCGCGGCGCCGCATGTCCGTCCGACTGATTAGCCGACTGTGCTAAGCTGAGCTGGGTTGAGCTCTGGTCTGGGTCCGTGGGTCGCGGGTTGTGGTTCAAGTAGACCCTTATATTTTTGCAGAGAATTTATTATTTAAATTTTTAAATTTCAAATTTAAACGGTTCGTGCTTGTTTTAATCGAACAGCGACCGTTGGAGCCGAGGTTCGCTGTGTGTGCAGATTGCTATACTTCTTCTGCGCACGATAATCAATTTATCCTGGAGGTAGACGCTCGATTCAACGCAAGCACTGATGTAGGGCACAAAATGTCTTAATGATATAACATTGACCATTGGACTTGATTGCAACTACTGTTCTATAAGCTGATTCTGTTTATGTTTTAATTTTATGAAATAGTGTTTATTTCTGTCGCTGTTGTACAAAATATGTTCTGTTTCTGTTTAATTTGGTTCTATTTCGTCTTTGCTTTTAGTTATGTTTATTCTCTATTTTTGAAACAATTTTCTGTTTTAACTTTATAAAATGTTTTCATTTTTTTCCCGCAAACAGTATATTGATTTGATAGTAATCTACTTCCATACTGACAAAATAGATTTTATAAAATACTATTTTTGGTTTCCAAAATTTTTAAATACTGTTGTTGTATACTAAAAATAAATTCGAATAATTCTGTTTTAGATTTACTGAAATCAAAAAATTTCAGATTGCTGTAATTTATTTTACTGCAAATTGTTGCTGTCCTGATTTTGTAAAACCAACCGATTGTTGTAAATCTCATATTTGCGACCAACAATCTTAGGACATATTGCTACTATTTTTCATTCTGCTATCATTTTGTCGGTGTTTTATTATTTTACTATTTTATAGTTTTATAAACTTGTTGTTGAATTCTATTTTGGTGTTGATTCGACTTTTGAAGTTGTGGCAACCGAAATCGAAAACAGGATGACTCCCACCTCTCTTGCTCCCACCCCTATTGTGGCCTCTATTTCAGCTCAGATTCCTACTACGGTTCTTGTGAACCAAGGTGAGAAATCGAAAAATTTTAATGGGACAAACTTCAAAAGGTGGCAGCAAAAGATGTTGTTCTACCTTACAATGCTGAATTTGGCACGGTTCCTCTAAGAGAATGCTCCCTAGTTGTCTAAGGATGAAGGAGATCGACAAGTTGTTGCAGTAGTTGAAGCATGGAAGCATGCTGACTTTTTATGCCGAAACTACATCCTGAGTGGTCTGGAGAACACGTTGTATAACATGTACAGCCCACTGAAGATGGCTAAGGAATTGTGAAAATCACTGGACAAGAAATACAAGACAAAAGATTGTGACATGAAGAAATTCGTTGTCGGTAGATTCCTTGAGTTTTTAATGGTGGATTCAAAGACTGTCATCATCCAAGTCTAAGAGGTTCAACAGATACTGCATGAGATTCATGTCGAGGGCATGATTCTGATTGAGTCTTTCCAAGTGGTTGCCATAATTGAGAAGCTGACACCTTCTTAGAGGGATTTCAAGAACTATTTGAAGCACAAGCATAAGAAAATGAGACTTGAAGACCTAATTGTCCAGCTCAGGATAGAAAAGGATAACCACACTGCTAAAAGGAAAGGTTCTCATGATTTTCAGTTCAAAGCAAAAGCAAATGTAGTGGAACAAGCCTAGAAAGGGAAGAAACGGGAGAATCACAACCAAAAGGTCAAGGGTGGTGATTCTAAGAAGTTCAAGGAAAGGTGTTATGTGTGTGACAAGCCAGGCCATCAAGACAAAGATTGCCGTAGCCGCAAAGACTTGGAAAATGCCTCGAAGAAGCTGAAGCATGCTCAGGCCAACGTTGTTGAAATTGAAAATCTCTCAACGAACGTGTCTAACATGAACATCTCGGCAGTGGTATCTGAAGTCAAATCTAATTGGATCTAATTCCAAAGAATGATGGATGGATACCGGTGCAACCCGACATGTCTATTCACAACAGAAAATATTCACCTCCTATCAACCAGTGACAAGTGGGGAGCAACTCTTCATGAGAAATTCTTCTACTGTAAAGGTTGAAGGATAGGGTAAGGTTGGGCTAAAGATGACTTCAGGCAAAGAATTGATGCTTAACAACGTTCTATATGTGCCAGAGATTAGTAAAAATCTTATGTCAGGATTTTTGTTAAGCAAAAATGAGTTTAAATTGGTATTTATGTCTGATAAATTTACTCTCAATAAAGATAGCATGTATGTGGGGAAGGGATACATGTCAGATGGCTTGTTTAACCTCAATGTACTTACTGTTGTTCCTAATATCAATAAAACTACATATGCTTACTTACTCGAGTCTTCTTATGTATGGCATAGTAGATTAGGACATGTTAATTTTGAATCTTTGCGTAGATTAATTAATATAGATTATTTTTTTAAATTTGATATTAGCTCAGATCATAAATGTGAAACTTGTGTAGAAGCTAAATTAATTAAAGTGCATTTTCAATCAGTGGAAAAAAGTATTGAGCCTCTTAGTTTAATCCATAGTGATATTTATGATTTACAATTTGTTATAACACGAGGAGGTAAAAAGTACTTTATCACTTTCATAGATGATTATACTAGGTACTATTATGTATATTTGCTAAGAAGTAAAGACAAAACCTTAGAAACTTTTATATTGTATAAAATGGAGGTTGAGAACCAACTTGACAGAAAGATTAAAACTTTAAGGAGTGATAGGGGAAGTGAATATGATTCACCTTTCAGTGAGTTATGTTCACAACATGAAATTATTCATCAAATAACAGCTTCCTATACTTCACAGCAAAACAGAATTGCTGAACGAAAAAATAAAATTTTAAAGGAAATGATGAATGCTTTATTCATTAGTTTTGGATTACCTCAGAACTTGTGGGAGAAAATGATACTTTCTGTCAATTACATTCTCAATAAGATACCCCATAAAAACATGAAAAGACTTCGTATGAATTATGGAACAGTCGAAAACCTTTCTTTAAATTCTTAAGAGTGTGGGAGTGTTTAGCTAAGGTAGTAGTTCCAAATCCTAAAAGGGTCAAGATAGGATCAAAAGCTATTGATTGTATATTTATAGGATATGAAAATAATAGTAGTGCATATCGATTTCTAGTACATAAAAGTGATAATCCTGAGATTCAAGAAAATACAATTATTGAATCGAGAAATGCGGCATTCTTTGAACATGTATTTTCGTGAAAATCTACACAAGAGATAACTTCTCTTAAAAGAACTTATGATACTGCAGTAGGCAGTAGACAAGTGAAAGATGATGATCAAGGATTGAGAGGGGATGATGAGTCTCAAACTTTTAAGGAAGCAATGTCCTCCCCGGATGCTCCTTTGTAGAAAGAGACAATTAATAGTGAAATTAAATCTATCTTGCAAAATCATACTTGAAAACTTGTAGATCTTTCACATGGTTGTAAACTTCTTGGATATAGATGGATATTCAAGAGAAAAATGAGAATAGATGGATCAATTGAGAAATACAAGGTGAGACTTGTAGTTATGGGATACAAGCAAACTGAAGGGTGAAATATTTTGATACCTACTCGCTTGTAATTTTATTTTGTGGGTGACCGGGACAACAGTTTAGCACCTCGATCTCTTAGATCGCAGGGTCGTGATGACCTCAACATCCTTTTTTCTGCCCTGTTGGTATGTGAGATTGATTTCACTTGAGGAGAGCTTCCTCCTATTGTCTGTGAGTTTCCAAACATGTTTCCTAGCGAGTTATTTGAGGTTCCGCCACGGCGAGAGGTTGATTTTTCCATAGACCTTATCCCGGGGATTGCCCCCATTTTTATGCCTTCATATTGCTTTGCACCGGCCGAGTTGATAGAGTTGAAAGTACAGGTTCAAGAGTTGTTGGATAAGGGATTCATCCACCCGAGTATGTCTCCTTGGGGAGCCCCACCATTGTTTGCAAAGAAGAAGGATGGGTAGTTACGTCTTTGTATAGATTACCGTAAGTTGAACCATGTGACCGTTAATAACAAGTACCCTATGCCTCATATAGACGATTTGTTTGATCAATTGAAAGGATCATGTTGTTTCTCTAAGATCGATTTAAGATCAGGTTACCGCCAGTTGCGGGTCAAGAAGGAAGATATTTCAAAAATGGCTTTTTGTGCCCGCTATGGGCATTTCGAATATCTAGTCATGCCATTCGGGTTGACTAAAGCACCAGCGACATTTATAGACCTCATGAACCGCATCTTTCATCCTTATCTTGATCGATTTGGGGTAGTATTGGTGGACTATATCTTGATCTATTCATCATCGGAAGAAGAGCACGAGGAGCATGTTCAAATTGCCTTATAATTGTTACGGGAACATCGATTATATGCTAAGTACGACAAATGTGAATTTTGGTTGCCAGAAGTAAAGTTTTTGGGGCATGAAGTTTCAAGGGATGGAGTGGTAGTGGATTCATCTAAGATCAAGGCAGTGATAGAGTGGGAAAGACCGAAAAATGTGTTTTAGATTCGGAGCTTCTTGCGGTTGGCAGGTTACTACCGTCGATTTGTGAAATATTTTTCTAGGCTTGCAGCGCCTTTAACACGCCTTACACGAAAAGGAATTAAGTTTGTATGGAACGATAGTTGTGAGCTCGCCTTCCTGGCATTGAAGACGCTATTAACAAGTACGCCCATTCTGATTATCCCAGAGAGAGGACTCGATTATGCCATTTATTGCGATGCGTCGTATGAGGGCTTAGGTTGTGTGTTGATGCAACTAGGTAAGGTGGTGGCCTATGGATCGAGACAGTTGAAGGTTCATGTGAAGAATAACCCTATGCATGATTTGGAGCTCGCCACAATGGTTTTTGCTATTAAGACATGAAGGCACTATCTATATTGGGAACACTTCGAAGTATTCTCAGACCATAAGAGCTTGAAGTATTTGTTTTCGTAGAAGGATCTAAATCTACATCAGAGAAGATGGATGAAATTCTTGGGAGACTATGATTTTAATCTCTAGTATCATCCGGGTATGGTGAATGTGGTAGCTGACGCCCATAGTCGGAAGTCCTTGAGCATGTTAACAAGGATAGCAGTTAGAGAGTGGAGTATGCTCGGGGAAGTCGGAGAGTATGACCTTCGTTTGGGGAAGTCTGATGGGGTATGTTGCCCTGTTTACGGTGATTTCTCAACCTACAATTGTTCATTGCGTTGTTGAGGCACAACGATTGGACGCTGAGAGTTTGATGTTTCGGGAACGAGTTTTGAGTGGCGAGGATGCCAAGGAGTGGACTATCTACTCCGATCAAAGCTTGAGGTTTGCAGGAAGGATTTTTGTGTCGGAAGCGTATCGAGAAGACGTGCTTCACGAGTTTCATCATTCACGCCTGGCAGTGCATCCGGGTGGCACAAAAATGTATCATGACATACGCACGAAGTTTTGGTGGAAGGGTATGAAGAAAGACGTTGCACTTTTCGTGTCGCGTTGTCTTACTGGTCAACAAGTGAAAGCTAAGCACCAGAAACCAACAGGTCAGTTGCAAACGTTACCAGTGTCAGAATGGAAATGGGAAAATATCACCATGGATTTCGTTTCAGGTCTTCTGAGGTCAACGAAGGGACGTGATGCTATATGGGTTGTGGTGGACAGATTAACTAAGTCAGTACATTTCCTACCAATTCACATGACGAATTCAGTTGATAAGCTTAATAAGCTCTATATATGCGAGATTGTTAGGCTCCACGGGGTGCCATTTTTTATTATTTCTGATCGAGATCCTTGTTTTGTGTCACATTTTTAGCAGAGTTTGCAGTAAGCTATGGGAACAAGTCTACTTCTTAGTACTACTTTTCACCCCTAGATGGTTGGCCAGTCAGAATAGGGCCAGTCAGAATACACTGTTCAGATACTCGAGGATATGTTGCGAGCGTGTGTTTTAGATTTTCATGGGTCATGGGAGGACCATCTACCGTTGGTAGAATTTGTCTACAACAATAGTTACCTATCGAGCATCGAGATGGCGCCTTACGAGGCATTGTATGGTAGACCTTGTAGATCGCCCGTGTGTTGGACCGATGTTGTTGAAACAACCGTGTTAGGACCTGAGCTCGTGCGTGAAACCACAGAAAAGATCATCGCAATCTGTAAGCGTTTAATGACCACCCAAAACCGTTAGAAGAGTTATGTAGGTAAAAGAAGGAGACCGTTAGCGCTTGAAGTGGGAGACCACGTATTCTTAAAGGTTTTGCCACGAAAAGGTTTAATGAGGTTTGGTAAGTGTGGAAAGTTATCGCCGCGTTTTATCGGCCCATTTGAAATTTTTGATAGAATTGGAGAGGTAGCCTACCACCTAGCCTTGCCACCACAGTTAGCCTCCGTGCACAACGTTTTCCACACGTCTATGTTGCATAAGTATGAGCCGGACCCGTCCCATGTCTTGGATTGGACGGAGTTGAGGGTTGACGATGATGTTACCTACGAGGAAAGACCGGTGAGAATCCTTGACGCTAAAGAGCAAGTCTTGCAGGGGAGAACCATTCAGTATGTAAAGGTGTTATGGCTTCATCATGACATTGAAGGAGCTACGTGGGAACGAGAATCGAAAGTTCGAAGAAATTACCCCGAGTTGTTTAGTTCTTGATGTGTGTATGATTTTGAGGATGAAATCTCCTAAGTGGGGGAGGTTGTACGGACCCGGACCTTTGTTATTTTCTAAGCATTAATAAAAACGAATATGTTATATCTGATGAAGATATTTGGGAATGCAAATCATGCGTGAGAATTAATTCCTGAGCTTGTATGTGTTCGTTAATGATGGTTGAGGGTGGATTTATGCAGGAGAACGTGGTTGGATGATGTTTTGTAAGTGTATGGTTCAGTTGCAACTTCAGTGATTCAAGGTCCCAACCCAGGTTGACCGCTCGAGTGGAGGTATGACCGCTCGAGCGGATAGGTGGCCGAGAGGTTCTGGGGGAGGGGACTACTCGAGCGGTGGAGGTCTGGTCGAGCGGACTGTCGTGGAACCGGTGTTTTAAAAGGTCGCGTAGAGCCTTTTTCTCTCATTCCTTCCATGTCTCTCTCTCTCTAGAGTCTAAGTGAGAGTTAAGGTTGGATCTTGGGTGTTGTTTGGACCTTTCGTTTGTGAGATCTCACCCTTCCACCTCGATTGTTTGTTGTTAGAGATCCGATCTTGGCGTTGGACACTTTGTTCGCACCCCGTGGTTGGAGACTTTCATAGTTGGAGCTCGTGTAAAGCATTTTCTTGTGGATCTAACACCCAAAGGTAGGATCTAAGACTTTCTTTGAACATCTTTGTGATGTGTCGTATTTTCTAATTGATGAACATAAAAGCATGAAAATCATGTTTTCAAAGCCCTAAGCTTGAGTTTGGTGATAATGAGGGTTAAATCTTAGGTTTATGAGGGATTTAACATGTTCTTATCCTAACATTGTTATTTGTTGTTATTGGATTGAAAAATGAGAAATTAGGGTTTAGGATTATGGTTAAAATGATGAAAATTGGGGGTTTTGGGTTTAAAGAACTGGTCTATCGAAATTGATATGAGTATTGGTTAAATTCGGAGTTATCATAACCTATCGTAAACCTATTCCATAAATTTATGTGACACACGTTAATGTCAAGCAAAAATTATGGGTTTTGTTGGGCAAAATCGATAAATTTGTGAATTTAAAATCACATGAATGCTTAATTTGGGTTTGAGCCCTAAAACGACGAAAATGTGAATAATGGAAACATGTAATGACATGGGTTTGGTGAGAGGAACCATATGGGGTGGACTCACCTGTGTGTGTTATGTTGTGATATGTTAAAAAGGACCGATTTCTGGATCTACGAATCGTTTAAGGTTGGGCACGAGTTGCTCCACGGTGAAAGATCAAAAAACTGCGCATATAGGGTTCTCTGCTTGCTGGCTAGCAATTGGGAAATGACGTTAGTCGTGTCGGGGTATAGAACGTCCTGTTACTCATGGGGCCTGTGTGGCTTGATTGAGTGTAATGTTACGTGGGTCTATACGCTCGTCTGACGTCGGTTCCTATGATTTTGAACCAAGAGTTGGTGAGATACGAAATGTGTCAGCAAAGGGTGTGTATGTGTGTGTGTTGTAAATAATAGGGTTGGTAAATCCTCAACTTGAAAATGTGATAAAATGGTGAAATGTGTTGGGTTAATTGAAAATGGTAAAAATGATGGGTTAACGGTGAATGATAAATGAATTGGGTTATTTGGGTTTAACAAGACAGACATTTTTATGAGCATTACAAGGGAATATGGAACAATTATTCTTTCGTACAAAAATCCGGTTATGCATGGAGAATTTATCTCAGAACCACAGTAGGAAATTGATCAAACTTATATGAGCATCTTGCATAACCATCTTCGCATATCATGCATATATTCAATGCTAGTCTTGTTCCTACGAGCTTCGGCTCATATTGTTTAACAACATTTCAGGTGATAACGGAAAGAAGCCCTTGGAGTAAGACCAGTGGTCGATGGCTTTTTGGATAATTGATAGGATTACATTTCTTTTGGATAGCTGATTTTGGGAAATGAAATTGTAAAGATGTAATTTTTTCTTTGAGCCTCCAGACTATTGTAATCATGGACTAGAATACCGTTGTTGTAAGGCCTTAGGGTCATATATTCATGTGGTGTATGCATGCAATGACGCTCTTGTATTGCTTGGGTTGGGCGTTTTATTCTTTGAAGGATGATTTCTTACGACTTTTAAAGTCGAGTTATTGGGATGAACGATTGTTTTGCTCTCAATGTATGTTGTTACCTCTCTGTTTGTTCAATTCAAATCAAGTTTAATGAGAACAGACAAGTGAACTCTTTTCCCAAAACATAAATGTTTTTCACAGTCGCTGGGCAACAACTCTCGGGTGTGTCAAAGCTCGAGCAGTGAGGAGTCTGCTCGAGCGGCCTCCGCTGGGTGTTTAATGTTGATAATTGTTTTTAACCAGGTTTCTCTTAAATGAGTTTTTAGGCATAAATAGTTTGTTTTAAGGCACAGTATTCATACCGGGTTGAGTTTTGATATTTATACAAAATCGGGTTATATTATTTCTAAATCGGGGTGTTACAATCATCACATCATATCATATCATCATCATATCACATGGGGGACCCTAGGCATGCGTTTATGTTTTAGATATATCATATGAACATGCTTTGATATTGAAATAGTAAGGATAGGGAACCTAGTGATGGACGCTGGCGAGACATGTGATGGTTAGGCTCCCGAAGGAGAACATCTGCAGCAATAGCGTCGGTGGGTGGATCATAACGCCTCAACCCACCCGGAACCAGGCGGTGGGGCACCGGGGCGTAGGTGTGTGGGTCGAAGGGTGCTGGATGGTCCTCCCCAGCGTGAGGATCAAGAAAGTCAGCCATCTCGGCCTTAGTAGCAGCGTCTGCAGCTGCCTGTGCCTCTGCAGCTACTCGTGCCTCCTCCACAGCGATACGTCGGGAGGCACGGTCCACCTCGAACGTAAGGGCATCCATCGTACCCAACACGGTGGAAGGCTGAGTGGTGGTAACCCCGCTGGTGGGAAGACTAGCAGATGTATGCCCAAGAGCCCCCATAATGGAGCTCTCACTCGTGGAGGAACCTCAGATGGCTCCCGCGATGTCCTCACGGTGTCCGTGGCCCGCCATGTTAAAAGAACAGAGAGAAAAGGGCACAAAAGGCTAAAAGACCAAGGAAAAGCAAAAGAGAGTTTGAGAGGACAAGGGAGTTACAGAGAGAGAGGAGAGTGCACGAATGACCTCACCCACGCACCTGTGAAGGCCATATCTGCGTCCCATTATGGCGGTCGCCATATTAGATGTGAGCGACTGCTAGAATAAGGAAATGCCACGTGGCGACCGCTATGTTGTAAGAGTTTTGAGACGGCGACCGCCGTGTCAGACGGATTTGTCTTGGTGGCCGCCAACAAGTCAAACGCCACGTCATGCCTGGACTTGGCAACTGCCAGGTCAATGGATCATCATTAGGTTTTGAGAGGGGCTGTTTGGTTTTTGTTGTATTTTTGTGAGTTTATTTGGTGTATTTATTTATTATTGTGCGTGTGTGTTTTATTTCCTTTTAGTGTGTTTTATTTGTGTTTATTTTCTTCTTGTACGTGTTAACTTCGTATGTGTTATTTTGTGCACGTTTCCAAAAAATATTTTATTACCAAAAATTATTTTCAAAAAATAATCTTCCTTAAAAATGTTTTTTAAACCTTTTTCTTATTTTGGGTGTGTTTTTCTAAAAAAATAATCTTGAGTGTTTTTTAAAAATAATCTTGTGTGTTTTTTTTCTTAGATAGAATTTTGCAAACTTTGTTTTGGTTGTATCTTGGTTCATGGTCTCCTCCTAAATTTAATTTTAAGCTGCGACTTGGTTTTTAATTATTTTTATCTCGTGCCTCACTCTGAATTTTTAAGTCTTAACTCGACCTATTAATTCGTAATTTTTTTTTGATAAATTTAATTTTAAGCCGTAACTTGGCTTTTAATTATTTTTATCCCACTTTCATCCCGAATTTTTAGGTCTTAACTCGACCTATTAATTTGTGATTTTCATCCGATAAATTTAATTTTAAGCTGTAACTTGATTTTTGATTATTTTTATCCCCCTCATCCCGAATTTTTAGGTCATAACTCGATCTATTAATTCGTGATTATTCTTCCTGATAAATCTAATTTTAAGCCGTAACTTGGCTTTTAATTATTTTTTATCTCGCGCCTTATTCCGAATTTTTAGGTCTTGACTCGACCTATTAATTCGTGGCTATCCCTTCCGATAAATTTAATTTTAAGCCGTAACTTGACTTTTAATTATTTTTATTTTGTTTTCATCCCGAGTTTTTAGATCTTGACTCGACCTATTAATTCGCGGTTATCCTTTCCGGTAAAAATAGTTTTATGCCGTAACTTGACTTTTAATTATTTTTATCCCTCGCTATCGTTCCGAATTGTTGGGTCTTGACTCGACTTATCAATTCGTTGTTACTTTCCCGGATTAAGGTAGTTTCTAGGATCTTGACTCGACTATTTTGATTATCTTATCCGCATCCGAGTCCTTAGATCTTGACTCGATATTTGACTTGTTTGTGCTTTCCTTTAGATCTAGATTTGATCTTTAGAATTTGTTTGATCATAACAACATCTGCATCATGTTACCATCTGCATTATGTTTCTTATCCTTGAATTTTACCCCATGAACTACGTTTTGGTCTGATCTCTAGCAAAGGGGTACGTAGGCAGCTCGATGGAAATTCGAGTATGACCAATATCATATGCATGCTTGCGTGTTTGTGGCCTAAGATTGACGGCTCGGCCAAATAGATGTTATCTCTGGATCTTTGATATAACTTGCGTCACGCGTTGCTATGCAAGTTATATCAAAGAGGGGCAACTGTAGACACCACAATTTGACCCCACCTAATCTTAGGTGAATCCAATGATGAAAACAGTTGGAATGGTGCCACGGTACGATCCTCGAAAAATAATCCAAGCTCGGTATTTAAACCCAATCATCAAAACCTTCAAACCTGTAGTGACCCGGTATGATTTTATTTGACATAATTAGAATTTTGAGAAAGACTTTTGACAATAATATGATGTGTTATACGCGGTTGGTGCCTCGCAACACAGGGACAATAAATTGGTGATAAATTCTGTGATGTCAGAAAATTTTAATTGTGTTACTTGAATTTAATTTAAAATTTAATTAGGGGTTTATATAAGGTAGAGTTAACATGTAAATAAATATAAGGGATA
>JAULJZ010214507.1:0-18340 GCA_032270985.1 Heliamphora pulchella | reverse complement strand
GGGAGATAGCGAAGGGCATAAGAGAATGTGTTAAGAGAGAGAAAAAAAAAAAGTAAAAGGGTTAAAGTAGTTATTTTATCAATTAATTAACATAGTTAGCTGACATGAGGTATTAGTGGGATTTCATAAAGTAAGTGAAAAAACAGTACTATTTCAAATGAATGCGGGTCAAGGTGTAATTTACTTTATAATTTTTTTTAATGATATGTATAGTACATATTATATATTACTCATTTAAACGGTTATAAGATAATTAAAATGCTCCGTGTAATTAAAATTCTGAATATATAATTTATATGTAACTTAAAAAAATATTTATAAGTATTTATTAAAGTTATAAACTTAATTGTATGTACTTTCAAGTAATAAGATTTATGTTTGACAAAAGCTATAAATAAATTACTGTTAAAAGTTTGTATAGGTAATATTATTGATATTAACATTAAGACTTCGTTTGTTTAGGTGAAAATGATTTTTTTAAAAATATTTTTTATATATTTTAGTGTTTGGTACAACGAAAATTAAAAGTTAATAGAAAATATTTTTCAAGTCAATCAAAAATAAGATGATTTTGGTAAAAAACGTTTTTTATTTTTTTAGAGTGAAAAACATTTTTCATCCTTACCAACGGGGGTTTGGGGGTCAGGGGCCTCGAGATTGCAAGAGTCCCAAGGTTGGGGGGTTTGAGATCTCGAGATTCTAGGGGTCTTAGGGGTTCGGGGTTTGGGGTTCACGGTGGTCTAGGGTCTCAAGGTTCTGTGGGTCTGAGTGATCATGGTTTTGAGAGTCCGGGGGTTCGATGTCTCGGGGGTCATGCGAGCTTGGGGTTGCAGGGTCTTAGGGGTCTGAGGTCTTGGGGTTCGGGGGGTTCGGGGGTCCCGGGGTCAAGAGTTCGGGGTCTCGAGTGTATTGGGGTCTAGGATTTTGGAGTTCAAAGGATCCGGGATGCCGGAGGTCTAGGGAATCGGGGGTCCCAAGGTCTCCAGAGTCCCAGGGGTCCCGGAGTTTGGGGAATTCAAGGGTCTAGGGATTTCAAGGGTCTAGGATCCGGGAGTCTTAGGGGTTTGGGAGTCTCGGGACTTCGAGAGTCCTCGGGGTCTGGGATTTGAGAATCCCGAGCGTCCAGAAGGTCTGAGGGTCCTAGCAGTCCAGAGGGTTCCTGAGGTCTTGGGGTCTCGAGGTATTAAATTTTTGGAAATTATTGGGGGTCTGGAGGTATTAAATTTTTAAAAATTAGGAGTTATGAAATATTAATTATTTTCTATAAAAGCCAAACAACATAAAATATTTTTTAAAAAATATTTCAAATCACAATTAAATAAAAAAAAAAGTTGTTTTTCAAAAAAAAATTTTCATAAAAAATATTTTCTATCAAAATTTTTTTCCAACCCAAACAAATGAGCCCAAGATTTTTTCGTCATGTCAAAGCCTACTGAACTTTCCGTACGAAGTTGCTTTTCATTGATTTAACTTCAGTTTATGGAATCAACAATGACTCGCTCATGGAGTTAACACTGGTTTTGGAATTTCACTGGATAAAATATATATATATATGTATATATATATATATATAAAAGTAGGACCTGGAAATTAACTGTTGGTCTAACTAGTTAGCGAAAAGCTAATATAACTTGTACGAACGCAATGAATGATTACCCTTTTTCCTAAAGCATTAAATCCACGTTTGGTAATTCAGCGTAAAATCAAGCTTTTTATTTAAAGTTATTTGTGATTAAAATTAAAAAGCAAAAAGTTGAGTTGACAAAATTTATAATTGTTTTAAAAACTAATAGCATTCATATCAATAATTAGCTTAAATATTTAAAATTTTATTTTAGCTAGTTGATTTTAGTTCAATAGTCCAACAACGCTAATTATTTTAGTTATTTTTTTTTTGACAAATGCTACAAAATATTTCTGAGACACAAGTTTAGGTGTTCATGGGACAACACTTTAGATGTAATAAATATATTTAAATTCATTAGTTATATTATAAGTACTCACAAATTATTATTTTTCACCACTATTTTTTAAATTATATCTAAATTCATTAGTTGTGTTTATGGGTACTCAGAAATCATTATTAATAAATATTAGAATGAGTGGCAAAAAGTATAATTAAAATATTTAAAGAATCCTAAATTTGTGCTCCAGAGGCACCTGTTAGCGGAACCGCTCTTTTTTATTTTTTATTTTTTAACAAACATAAGAGGGAGATTGCTATCGGTAATTCAGACATTTTTTAAAAATAATTTTAGAGAAAAAAGTAGCACAAATTGAGAAAAAGAGATAGAGAGTGCATGTTGGATCGTTATGGTTACTTTGCTATTATATTAGAATTTCTACATGTTAAGTAAAAAAGATAATTCTATTATTTTGTGGAGACATCTTTTTGAGACCTTTAGGTCATGACTGGTAATATTGATTTTTTAGTTTTTTTTTGGTTAAAAATATTAAAAAGTTAAGATTGCTTATTTGACAAAAAAATAAAAAAAGTAAAGAAATCAAATCAAAACATAAATTCTCACAATATTTTATTCAAATTTTTACCATTTTTAAAATACAATAATACTATTTATTTATAAATTATAATTTATTTACTACCACTACTAACTATATATAATTGTTAATATCAAATATATAGATTGATAAACAAAAAGTAAAAAAACTAACTTTTTATCCAAATAACAAATTTAAAAAAAAACTAACTTAAAACCTAAGTTGTTAAAGAATTTACTTTGAACTCAATTTAGTTTTTTTGCTAAAAATGTAAAAAAATAAAAAAAAATAGTTTTTAAGTAATCGGGCCCTTAGATATGGGTAAATATTCAATGTTTTTGTAGCAAGTTTAGGTGGTGCTTAAACTTTACAATTATTGGTGTGTTTAGTGGACCATTCACTTTTTTATTATTATTATTTTATTCAACACGTGAAGATGTGTCATCCAATAATTTGAATAGAACATTGCTCCAAGAGTATTGAATAATTATTCCTTAGATATGTTGAGAGACTGGTCTATCATCTCTGCTCGTTTGGCTAATCAATTTAAATTAGCTTAAAGTCGATTTTTTGACTTTTGGCTTAAAGTTTAAAATGTCAAAAAATCTCGTTTTTCAGCTTAAAGGCTTTTAGTCTTTTTTGCTTTTTACATATATTTTTATATTTTTTAAAAATTTTATAATTTTTATGATACACATATATTTTTTATAAAAATTATATTTTAAAAATATACTCATCAAAATCTATCAAATAAAATTCATATTGAATATAAAATTATTTAAAAATAAATTTTTAAAAATTATAACAACTTTAAGTAATACTTTTTGTCTTTTAGTTTAAAACTACTTTAAATTTTTAACTTAAAAGTCATATATTTTTCAACTAAATAAATTTTTTGAATTTTTAACTTAAAGTGGCTTAATTTGAATTTCATAACTAAAGGAATGAATCAAACAAAATGAATAAGAGGAAATTACATTTACTAGAAATGCAGTTAGATTTTCTTTGATTTTTGAAATTAATCTGGCATCTCTTCTGCTTTATTTTTTTTATTTTAGATTATTTTTTTGTTAATTGATCGTAAATTCACTGTTAAATAAAAAGTAAAAATTACGAACAAAGGGAAATTTATGAAATTTATTTCCCACATTACCCTTTGTCATGTGATTGCTTGTCTCTTGCATTTTTAAGTATGGTATCGGAATCCGAGAGAGAATAAATAAGATTTTATCATACGACTCAAAATAGATTTTATCTTACGGCTTGAAATTGCCCTCCACCCTTTATAGGCTGTTGGGAAAAGTTAATTAAATAGAGTGCAATGGAATAAAAACTTTTCACTTCTTTTGTGCTTGATTGAATTGGAATCAATAATAAAAAAATAAATAATAATTAAATAAATTGTAAAACGCCAATTTTTCATGAAAAACCCCTAAGAAAAAAAATTATGGAACCGAAGTTCGATTTCAAATATTCATTGTATCAAAATAATGAATTTATATAATTTACTCTCTAGACATATTCAGATGATGATAATATTAAAAATAAATTCTCGAAATAACATAAATACTGAATATCTGTCACCGTAAGATGGATTTCAACTGAATAACTAAAGATAGGTTAAGATCTCACTAGTTAACAATCGATACCATTGAATAACAAGAATTGAGTACCAAAAATATGTGCTTGAAATTTTACTATGATCGAATTTCGTTTACTATCGAATCTATCCATGAAAAGTGGCCAGAAATTTCTTCACCGTTGAAACTTCTCGCGCATCACATTGATCGAAATTGATTGTATTGATCAAGATGTTAGAGAATTTTTAATACAAATAAAATATTAAAAATATTATTACTATTATTTAATTAATGTTTTAAAATAAAAACTATTTTTACATTTTTTCGTATTTATCACTATTCGTTACAATTTTAAATAAGTCGTTATTAGTAGCCAATTCATTAATTTAGGAGAATATGAAGAGTCACAAATTGAAATTGCCCATAAAAAAAATATAATAGTGAAAAAACTCTCATATACGCATATTCAGCTTACTCGCATATTTATAGGGTTACAGTAGAAATCTGTAGAGTAATTATGACAAAGACTTCTAGTGGAACACAGATACGCATCCAGTGGTTTTTGCAATAAAGCAAACCTCTCAACGGTATTTGTAATTATGAAAATCTTGTAGCGATTTCTGTAATTTTCATAAAATACTAAATTACAGTTCATACCACTAAAGAACTGTAATTACACTATAAATCATAATCTCAAGACCATCTTGCATTGAGTTTCTATTATTAAATGCTTAATTCATCTCACCACGTTAAGATTTTCGATACCCACCAATTAAATTTAATTACTGACAATTTAATTTAATCAGTATCTTGAAATTTTTTAAACCCTTCCGCTTAACTTATTTGACCACCGGATAATCAAATCCACCTGCAGGGTTTAGTCTGGTCAAAATTTATAAGTTTTCTTAAGGGGGTATCGTTAATCCCAATCTTTTGAGACGTAAATTCTGTCAATAATTAATATTCACCATATAAATAATACCGCTATTTAACTCACCGAGAATATAGACCCATATAAGATCACCATCTAATGAATCAAAATAACGAATATTAAATATACGCAAATCAATAATTATTTTAGGATTAAGAGTATAAGCACTATTCATAATAACCTTAGGGTGTGAATTAATTTATATAGTCAGTATAAAATTAATTACCCCAATGCGTCTCGTTCAATACACACAAAGTGTACTAACACAGAGAGTCGAAACAATAGACGATACTATTATCTATTATCCGTAACCAAGACTGACTACTAAAATTCTATACTACACTCGTACCGATGATATGTCAATTTTCATCTAAACTGTTAACAAATAACTTATATTCTGTAAAAACATAAAATCTGATCTTCTGTGTGTAAGCCGTATTCTACACACCAGATTAAATACTGTACAGAATAAATGATATTCATATATAATATTAAAAGAAATGATATTGAATACATTGCTCATTAAGATTCTCATAAAATGAAAAATTAATTTTATTAAAATAAAATTAAATACTAAAAACATGATTTTTAATATACAACTCTAACAAATGAATTATTAAAAATATCAAAATCTAATTAAAAAAAGCTTTAGGCTAACAATATATTTCTAGAAATATACTTTAAATTTTAATTTGTGTATACTTACATAAGCAAAATAAGATTAGCTGAACATGGTTTGTTTGTTAATAATAAATTAGATAATTTTATTATAAGAATTTTTAATTATGGAACTAATTTTCATCGTCTCGATAAAAAGGGATATGGCAGGAACTTAAGATGTTTCTCGTCAATTTTTATTTATGTCATTAGCAACGAAATTATAGAGTCGTGGAAAACGTAATGCAATTTGTAATGAAAAAATACTTTTCTCGCCAAAAATCTTTTATTTAGAGACAAAATAAGGCCATTTGCGATGAACATATTGGCCTTACTAAACATAATACAATTTGCAACGACAAAGTATTTTACTCTCCAAAACTTTTCTATTTAGTGACGAAATGAGGATTTTCTCACCTTTTGCCTACATTTACTGACAAAATTTATTTTCCTCGCTAGATTTTGATGCCAAATACCCTTCATTAGTCATGTAGTGGTTCAAAAAAATAACTAATACCATAAACCATGCATATTTTTCAAAATGTCATAAAATAATGGATAAAATTGTTTATAGTATGGTATTATTTATGTCATATTTGGTTAAAGTGTTATAAAGTTAAAACATTATTTTTCATATTAAATAAGAAGAGAGATAATTGAGTGCTTTTTCCAGTATTTTGGTTTTAAAATTATATCTTATTAACGGGGAGCAAATTTTATATCTTATATTATATTTGGTCAGAGAGCAAATTTTAAATTTCTTTCCTGTTCTTTGGCTCAGAGTAGTTTTGTACAAAGGGCATTCAAATATTAATTATCTTGATTCGCTTGCCACAGAGCATGTGAGATCCTGACCCGTTTTAATTTCGCGGTGTTTTTTGACATATTAATTTCTGTTTTAACTCTGTTGGAATAGCATATTTATCTGTGTTTTAATGCATATTCGAGCTTAGAAATACATGCTGGGTTGGTTTCCGAGGCCGTTGGACGTTGTGATTCAATATATATATATTCAGCGAACCCTATAAATATCAACCATTACTTAGATATTTATAGCTTTTGAAACTTGTTAGCTTTTTCAAACAAAAAGCTCTACCTTCTCTCTAGATTTTCTTTGGGTTCGGACTTAATTTTTGGCGATCGAATAGCGAATCTTTGTTATTCTCACCGAGGGCTTCGCGTTTATTCGGATGGAATCTTGTTTCGACAAAATTTATTTTTCACGAAGTTCGAGGCGTCGAGTTTTTTAACTCAACAAGATAGGATCCTAAACTCTCATATTTTAAAGGGGTGCTACATAGAATTGTATGTGCTTTTACCATTTTAAAATGCATAAAAAGGTGTTTTATGTTCGAAAAAGTTAGGTTTTGTTTTTGAAATGGATTTAATTGGACAAAAAGGATTTTTAAAAGTGTGTTTCGGTTTCTTTAGAGGTTGTGGGCTCGTGTATGTCTCCGGGTTTCAAAAAATGTGAGTTAGTGGGTTTGATTTGGGTTGGTTCTTGAAAAAGGTGAAAGTTTTTTCGTCGCGCTAGGGTTTTTCCGAAGTTTAGTCGACTGAAGTGGGGAGTTCAGTCGACTGAATGGACAGTGTATGGGTTCAGTCGATTGAAGTTGGTGGTTCAGTTGACTGACCTAAAACACTGAAAAACTTGGGGAATTTCAGTAGCTTTTCAGTCGACTGAATGGAGCATTTCAGTCACTGAACTCCTGTGTGGAATGTTTTTCTTTCTTTTTTGGCTGGTCGTAATGATGCCTTAGGGGTTTATTTTTGTTTTGTTGTCATTCTTCGGGGATGACGGGGTTGTGTAAGACGTGGTGTTTGTATATGATTTCATGCATTAAAATTCTGGTTTTATTCATGCATAGTGAGGGACAGAAAATGTGATCATGAGGTTGCATGTGTAGCGTGTGTTGCGCTTGCGCTGGTTGTATGTAAAGCATGCTAATTGTTCATGATTGGGTGAATGTTAACTTTGGTTGATGATGTATTAGATGGGGAGGCGGTCCTTCGGTGAAAGTCCGAAAAAATGCATTAGATGGGGCTGTGGTCCTTTGGTAAAAGCTCGATAAGGTGTATTGCATGGATTGCATGCAAATCATTGTGGATTGTTATAAAAACTTCTTCTAAGGCTCGTGTCAGTCGAAAAGGTTTCTTATCTTTTTTCATCTCGTTTTGATCATGTAAAACTTTTTTTTTTTGCTCGAGAGAGTCATAACCTTCATATTATTCTGTTAGAATGTTTATCTTTTATTATATGTTTGTCTAATTTCTATTGAGTTTGGACTCACAGTGTGAGATTTGAAAACGTTTTCAAGTGTATATGATCACGCTGGTTGATCTGTATGAGCTGGATGGGCAAAAAATCTATAGCCTTCTTTTTTATTCTTTTTGGAACACTTAGTGTTGTTTATATATTTTTTTTGATTTTAAAATCTTGTGTTGTAAGCCTGAGGACAATATATTAAATGCATGTATATTTTTTGTCTTGAGAGTGAGACCCCGGGTTTGGGTTGTTACAAAGCATTTATGTAATTTTTCTCACTTCAATTAAATGTTTTTTTTCTTTGGTTATAAGAAAAAAAAAAGAAGAGATAAATAGAATATGTAATTAATATGACAAGGGAGAGAGTGAAATATATATTATTTCAAATCTCAAATTTCTGTGCTTTCTCATAAGGGAGTTGAATGAATGCCGCGGTGATGTTTCCTGTAAGGACATGTTTCTAGACCATAGGATTAGTGACATTAAGTCAATTAGATCTTAGGTCACAATAAGATTAAAATCCTAATATGGTCAAACCTAAAAATTTAAAACCCGAAAAGAAAAAACCCTAATGCAAGAAAAAAGTCTTAAAATTCTAAAAATTATTAAATTATCCTAAAATATTAAATTAAAATCATAAAATCTTATAAAAAGTGTAAAATTATCATTTTGCCCCTAAAATACAAGAAAGTCTTTAAAATTTAAAATTTTGACACATGAATAATTCTAATCCAAGATTTAAATAAAAAAAAAGGCAAAAAACAAAATAACAAGCAAAATGACCAAAAGACCCCTCCCTGGGCATCCACACCTAGGAGTTTGTGTCAAAAAGCTTCTTTTTGTATTTTAGACTCAGAATTAAGAAAAAAAATATACAAATCAAGCATTATTATAACGAAAAAATGTCTAAACAAATAATAATAATACTAATATAAAATTTTATATCTACGAAAGTAAAACAAATCATTTTAAAACCCTTACGCCAAATTATCATATAAAGCCAAATTGACGCATCTTGACAAAATAGCTTAATTTAACTTATGTTCTAACACAATTAATTAAATGATGCCAAAATAATAATAAATTACATAAATAGTAAATTAATCATAAAATTACTAAAATAATTCATTTCTATAGAAAAAGAGACAAAAAATATACATCAAGTTAATTTTTGAAGCTTTTTTTGGACAATATAGTATAAATATGTCATCAAATTACCAAAATAATACAATAAAGTATCAAAATTAGATTTTGAAGTTGGGAACACCCCCTTGGCCGAAATCCCCTTCCCCCCCTTTTTCTTCTTTTCTTACACAACCACATGTCTACCACTCTTCCAACCAATCAAATATTGTGCATGTCTTCCACCTCCACTTCCATTCTTCCACCACCATCGTCATCTCCACCACTCCAAGCCTCTATATAAACCACCACTCCACCACCATTTTTGGCACCTAGAGAGTGAGAGTGAGGCTTACCAGAAATTTTTTTCCAAAAATTTTTTGAGTGTTGGAAAGTAGGAGCAAGAAGAAGTAGGGAGGTCTTGGAGCAATAAAGCTAAGTCATTGAATCCTACCACTAAGAAGTAACTCCATAAGGTAAGAAAACTTTGATATCCCTCTTTTTTTACTCATCTCAAATCTACCTCTCACCATTCTCAAATTAAAATCAAGAACAAGAACCAAATCAAACCAACAAAGGTGTCAAAAATCAAATTTTAGAATTGTTTGATGTTCTTTTATGTGTTTATGCTTGTGCATGCAGTTTTTATTGAGATCCATGGTAATACTTACATTTTTAGATTCTGAATTTGTGGTTTTTAAGTCTTTTATCATTTATGTAAAGAATATATGCATATCCATAACATGCAAAAAGTTAGAAGGTGAAGGAGCTAGTTAGTTTTGAGTTTAAAAAATAACCTCCTTGTTGGATCTATGTTTGAAAAATCATAATTAAATATAAAAAAATCACCTAAGATTGCATTTTATGTTCAGATTTAGATTTTTATGTTATCGTTCACATAAAATTAGTTTGAACTGTTTTGAGCTTATAAAACTCGATATACAAGTTTTCTACCAAAACATGTCGATTTTGTACCATCCTTTATTGGAGAGGCTAAAACCTTATTTTACAGTTTGAACTAAGTTTTGGTCCTTTCACTAAAGTTGTTAATTATTAACATATTTATCTATCTACCCACAAAAAAAAAAACCCTTTCTGTTGAGATTTGGTCTATCAAAATACATCTGCAAACTGCTGTCACCATTTAGTGATTTAAGTCTTATTCTGTCCAACCTTTTTGTGAAGCCCAGAACTCATATTTTTAATGACTTATTCAAAACGTGTTCTTCATGAGAAATATTAGAGACATTCGAATCTAAATAATGTAAAAAAATCAGGTCTTTTAAGCTCTGTTTGATTCTCCAAGCCATTTATAAACTCTCTGCTCTTATGCTGAAGATCGCCATTATTGAGTTGAGAAAACGCTGATTTGACACACTATCTTAGAAGGGTAATATCTTAAATATTTTCTTAAGAACTTTACTGAGCGTCCTTTATAAGGGTTTTAGAGAACATCTTAAACTAGAACATACTTAAAAATTAGACCAAATGAAGTTGTCTAGGTACCCCATACACATTGCCCTATATTAACCTTGTTCACAGAAATTTACTAAGAGCTGCTGTAGCACTTTGTTTTGTAAAGGCTAAATTACTTAGAAATTATGAGTTTTAGCTTAAGTGTTCTTCAAAAGATTTGTTATGGATATTTTAAATTATATTGTGAAAAACATGTTATGAGTAGTTGCACTTTATGCTATGAATAGTTGTACCTCATGCTATGAATAGTTGTACCATGATCAGCATCGTTACATTTGCACTTGAGACATTTTGGGGATCATCTCTTGTACTTTTGGACAATACCTTTATCATGGTTATTGGAGGTGTCATTGGAGTCAGTTACCCATCGTTTCTTGGTCTAGGGCTTCCCATGGTGTACAGGTTTGTGTATTTACATTGGAATGTATTTTCTATGAACACCTTGGGTGTGTCCCCGATGTAGAATATTGGTTATATTTTTGGGTTAAAACCCCTTGTGGACATCATGGATTCGTCTCTAGTTTTTTTCCTGTATTTGTACCTTAAACTTTGGGTTAACACTGGCGAAGGCATTATGAATTTTAAGGTGGGAGCATCTAGATATGGCCCAAGTTGGCATCCGACCTCACGCTGTTGTGATTGAATAAAACAACCGTGGCATGAAGCTTTGTGACGTGATTATTATTCACAACGAGGCTCGATTGATGGCTTTAGTGTTCAATTTGTCTAATGAAATCTACTCTCGAATTCCCGATGTGAAATTCTGTTGGTTGGTCGGCTGGTTGTAGTATATGGTCTGGTTGGGTATATGCATAATATTTTCTAACATTACATCTTATGCATACTTGACATTCATTATACTTCGTCTACACGCTATGCTTGTATGATTTGGTTTAATTTACTTTTAAATTCTCTTTTGATTTGTTATATAAATGCGAACGTGTTAATACAGAATGTGTTTGGTGGATTTGTACCTTGAGTTAGATTAGTAGGGCTTTAGAGTTTTTCTTCTAAGCTCCGGCTCACGGCGTTAATGCCACAAGTGAAGAGGAAGAGTTGCCTTATGAAGAAGAGTTCATAGAGTAAATTGAGTATCAGAAACACGAGAACCTTGAGAAGGCTTAACGGATATAGAAGCATCTTTTGTTAATTTTTATGGTTGCATCAAGATATTCCATGTCTTATCATTTGCAATCATGTAATAGATGACTGTATTATCAATCTTTTGTGAACATACTAGGAAAATGCGATGCTCATGAATGATAGTTAATGATTATCTATGAATGAAGCGTTATATAATCCTTATTACACCTATATGTATGTCTTAATGTGCTTAAAAGCCGGGGCGTCACATTTCTGCTCTGGAACTCACCCGACTAGTAGCTTTCGTCGCTTACGTTCTTGATGTTGGTCTCCTTGATTCCAACCATGCCAATCAAATACCCCCTTATGAACGAATAGCTAGTGGGAGATAGTGCTTCAGCCTATCCTTGGTTGTTTCATCTATAATTACCAAAACCCATGATTGGGGTTTGAGTCTTTGATCTTCGTCTAAGGATGCGTATTCTGATTTTGTCTTTATCTCCATCTCTGATTGCTAAGCTTCTAAGTTCTTGGGTGTTGAAGTCACTCTGTTCTCAACACATAACTATCCGTAGTACAGTGCACAAAAGGTGTTCGACAAAATGCGTGAGTGTAAGGTTGTGAAGAAACATTGAGGGAAACAGTGAGGGTTTTGGGCTGAATTGAGTTTTGCTTCTTCGGATCCAATTCTTCAAACTTCTAGTTTCTGATAGAGGGATATAGAGTTTTAGAGATGGAAGAAACTGAAACTAAACCAGAACCAAGGAATCAACGATGGAACAAGAATGAGCTAACAACAATGTTTGTCGATAACATTCTAGAGCAGTTGAACCAGACATAGTTGGGAAACATCTTTAAACAATGCAAAAGAGTTGCTGATGTGTCCATTCCTCTAAAAAAAGGACTAGAGACAAATCTAGGTTGATTTTGTTAGATTCTATATCAAAGATGAAGCTGCTAGAGTTGTTCAAAGGTTCAACAATGTGTGGTGCCTAGATAAAAACTATTTGTTAAGCTGGCCATGTATGGGAGGAAAATAAGTTATTACAAGCAAAAAAATGAGTGGAGTATACAAACCAATGGAAATCAAGAAAATATGGCTACACAAAGGGAAGAATAAATACACTCAGGAAATGTTAGGAAGGCCTGGACCATAGAAGCTATAGAAGTAGAAGAAGTTTGGTTTAATTGTTGCTTAATAGGTGTGGCCAAGCATTGGAGTCTAACAAATGGCATTGAAGAAGCTATGAAACAAGAAGGTGTGTTTAACATAACCACCATTCCACTCAGGGGAGCTAAAGTCTTGCTACAATTTCAAAGTATGAAGGAGAGATTTATTCCAAAATGATGGAAATGAGTGGCTGGAAAATTGGTTTGACGTAGTTTTCAAATGATTCTATAGAGACTTTTATGTAGAAAGAACAGTGTGGATAAACATTTTTAGGGTGCCTTTATAAGTATCGAACAATGATACTTTTTTCAAAATAGGGGCATGTTGGGGTTAGGTGGTGAACGTTAATGACAGAACAAGCTCGAGAAGAAATCTAGAGCTGGGGCGAGTGTTGAGCAACACCATTCTTGACTTTCATCCATTGACAAATCAATTTGAAAGTGGGTAACTTTATCTACGAAGTGAGATGTTACGAAGAAGGTTATCAAGAACTGTATAAGTAGGGAGCATCCAATGAGGCCCAAAGAAAATAAAAGGCCAAAGTTAATAAAGGAACTATGGGGAATTCATTCTCATAAACACACAGCCAAGAATGAGGTAGCAAGGTAGCAATGGATTGCATAGGCATGGAGTGCCAGTCAATGGAGATTCAAATTTTAAAAAACCTGAGGAAGTTTGAGGGAAGGAGGAAGGAGATGAATGACCTGGCATTACGTAGTCAGGTGGACAAATCAGAGGAAGACATGTTTGCTATGCAGGTAGCAAGTGTAGTAGAGCAAGGAACAGATAAAGGCAGCAAAAGGGGTTGTTCCCTTGGAGCCTTGAGAGGGAAGAAGCCTGAGGTTGCAGACCTGATCAGCTTAGTTGAGGAAACTATGTCAAGCATGGAAGCTGAGGATTCAAACTGTAACACCATTGGAGAAAAACATTCTGAAGGGATAGGCAGAGGGTCAGAAGAAGCTTTATTTGAGGTGGCAATAGAAAAGAAAAGTCAACTAGGGGCAGAGGGATCTTTTGCTTAGGAAGCTAGCATAGGAGAGGAGCAATGGGATAAGGCTCCTAGGAGGCTGAGGCAGCCAACAACAAGGGTAACTCTAATGGAGAAGATTTACGTAAAAATGGATACCTATGTGTAGACTTTGCAGAAAAAAGAGTGTTACAAATGTCTTCCAAAGGTGGGAGAATTAAAAAGAAAAAACTATTGCTGGAATTGGGCTCCCCAGGATAAAAAATTGCAAGGGCAAAGGCAAAAAAAAAAAAAAGAAAGAAAGAAAGAAAGAAAGAAAGGTAAAAGTGGAACCAATAGCCAGCAAACTCAGGACCAATCTTCCCTATTTACCCAAAACATTGTGAATAGAAATAATAATATTAGGAGGAAGGCTGATCTGGTGTTAGAAACTGGTAGGCTTATGGTTCTTAATTTCGAAAGTAATGAGGTGGATATGCTATTCACTGTCATGGCTATGGAAGAAACTGATACGAGAATGAGGAAGGGGTACTGGACAACAACCTGTAATCAATGAGGGCATTATCTTGGAATGTAAGGGATTGGGTAGGATGAAGAAGACAAGGATGGTGAGGGGCTTTTGGGGCTAAACTTCAATGGCTGCGAAAAGGAAGATTCAAGGTCTATAATGAATATAGAGGAAGATGAGGAGAGGTTTGTAAAATGGTCGGCTGCACATCCATGAAGGTTTTGTCGTGGTTTGTGAAGGGGTTGGGTAAGAAAATTTTTCACTAAGTTGTTGGTCTTGTTTTGGTTTAGCCTCCTCCGGGTGCCTTTTTTTATTTTTCCTTCTAGCATTTTTATTAAGTTTAGTCCTTGGTGTTGGTTTGGTGTATATGCTGATTTGTTGGAATTTGGCTTTGGCTCTGGGCGCTTGATTTTTTGCATTGGAAGTTTGGCTTTTAGAGCGAGCATTAGCCGCGGACGAAGCCTTGTGTGCCTAGTGTGCTAGCAATGAGCACTGTTTATGTGCTGCGGTGTGGATCTCTTGGTGTTGCTGTGTGGAGCTCTTGCCTTTGTTGTTGCTGGTTTTGGGTTTTATATTTAGGAGTGGGTGCTATGATCGGTTTTATCATTTTTTGTTTTTTGGTTTTTTGTGTGCCTCTTCTCTTGAATTGTCGTCTTGACAATTTATTTTGTTTGAGTTTTAGCTTTTGCTCTCTCGGAGTATGGGTGCTGTGATCGGTTTTATCTTTTCTATTTTCTTTTTTTGCCCCCTCTCTTGGGTTGTCGTCTTGTTAATTATATTTTGTTTGAGTTTAAGCTTTGCTATCTTAAAGTGTAGGTCTCTATAGTTGTTCTTGTTTAGATGGTGGCAATATAATTTTTTTTTACTGATTAATAAAAAAATCTTAAATTTCTAATTCTATATGGAAGAATTAATTAGTAGTGCAGTTCAACCCAAATTAAATTACTAATTTCAGGGGGACAAATTAAAAATGGTGGGTTACTCTTTTTTTTTGAAGTTCAATCTGAACTACTTATTTTTTTTTTATAAAAAAAACCGAAAACCAAAACAAAATATAATTGAGATTTCTATATTCAATAATTGATGTTAACCAGTTACTTGACAAAAAAAAATCTACTAAGAATGAAAATAAATGATATAAAATAATTTCATAAATTATTAAGGGTGTTTGGTATAATTGAATTACTGAACTCATAGTTTATAGCTAAAAAGGTATGATTATAAATTTAAATATAAATTATAAATATTTGTTAAAATTATAAATTTATACTTTGAAATAGTAAAATTTGTGTTGGTTGATTTAGAATTAAGATCATAAAAATAAAAAATTACAAGAAAACTTTTTAAAATAATTTTAGCATTTTATAAAATTATAAATTAAAATTAAGCTCAAACAAACGGATTTATTATCTCAAATGCAACTGCACGTTTACCGTTTTGACATAAAAATTAGAATAACGCGCGCGGATCACTTAAAAATTGATTTTTTTTAAAATTAATTTTTTTAAAAAAGTCAATTTTTAAGCCACAATGTTTGATTTTTTGAAAAAATCAATTAACTTTTTTTTTAATCTCATTTTCAAGAGAAAAAGCTTACATGTATCCCAAACACTATGGTAGTGTTTGGTATTACTAAAACTAGCTAGTAATTTTTAGATTATAATTTATAGTATTAGAAATTGTGAGTATTTGGTAAAAATTATAAGTTGTAACTGAAATAGTAGAAAAAATAATTATAAATTATAGCAGAAATTATAAGTATTTAAAAAAATTTATAACTCATAATTAAAATTAGTAGTAAAAAGTTAAAAATTATCGACAGTAATTTTGCAAATGACTACACTAATTTTTAAAAAATAAAATTACTGTAATACTGTCAATTAAAAAAAAATCAATTCTCCTTACAAAAATAAAAAAACTTATATGAATATCTCAACTACTACAATTCAAATACAAAAAAATAAAGATATTTTAGACATTTTAAGTTAAAAAACTACTATATAAAATTATTTTAGATATTCTAATTTTTTTCTTATTTTTTTAAAAAAGAGTTAAACCTCTTAAAAATTAAATTTTTAGACATCTTAAACAGGTAAACACATAATAGCCCTGAATGAGTAGATTTGATTTATTAGCTTACTGGCTTATTTGCTGTCATAAATTTTTTGTTTTTAATGAATTTTTTTATTATTTAATTAAATTATTATATTGTTTAGACTTCACTCATTAAGACGAGTTGAAAAATAAAATTTTTTAATTAAAATATAAAAAAAAATTTAAAAAAAATTAATAAGTAAAATTTTAATATTTTATATTATTTAAATTAAAATAAATAAAAATAAAATAATAAGCCAATAATGAACATTTTTCCAAAACGGGCAATGTTTAATGGAATCGGCTTTCAAAATTTTGTTTTGGAGAAAATTTGAAACAACGGAGAGGGTATTTTGGTCATTATATAAAGGTATTGTCAATCAATGGAAATGAAAGAGTTGATTAGTAGAATCAAAAATCTTGTCTTCAATATATTTATTTTTTAGTATTTCATTAAAATAATAAAAAATTATAATAATTTTTTTAAAAATAAAAATCTGATGTCATCAGCTTCTCTCTTGTCCCTCCATCCATCCATCCATCCATCCATCCTCTCTTGCCTTTACTGTCAATCTCTTTCCATTTCTACAAAAGCCCTAACCAAAGTCCCTTCTCTCACACTTTCCAATTTCCATTATTCTCTATCTCACACACAGACACATTCTCTCTCTCTCTCTCAACACAAACACAGAGAGAGAATCACTAAAGAAACACTTGCTCTACCTTTTTCAGGAAATTATTATCTGCCAATCTCTCTTCACTCTTAGAAACGTTTTCAGAAAACCAAACCCTAAAAGCGAACTTCAACAATACATCCATCATTCACCCTTTTAAGGTTTTATCGGATTGATCAAACTAAAGATTCACAGAATGAAAGCAAAAGGAGATCATTGAACCCATCTCTTATTTTTCTCTCTCTCTCTCTCTCTCTATTTCTTTCTCTATATTTCACCGTCCCTAACCTCATTTTCATCTGCAACCCCTAAAATCTCTCTCTCTCTCTCTCTCTCTCTCTCAACGAAATCAAGTAAAATCAATGAACAATTAAAGTCGTCCTTCCTGTTTCAGTCTTTAATTAACAGAAGTAAAATCTGAACCACACACATCTCATAAGCTTTCGGAAACAGCTCTCTCCCACTCTCTCTCTCTCTCTCTCTCTCTGAAACAGAAGTTTTCTCTCACACACTGACAGAATCTGGTCAGGAATCAATATAATTCAGAACAAAGATCTAGCTAGAACCTCCATGGATTCAAGCCCAGTAGAAATGGACTCTTCAAACGCAGACGACACAAACATGTTCGCCGTTAAGGAAAGCACGGCCTCCAAAACCAACACAATTAGCCCATCCTCAGCTTCTTCTTCGTCGTCGTCTTCTTCTTCCCCATCCACTCTTAGCCGATACGAGAACCAGAAGCGCCGGGACTGGACCACCTTCGGCCAGTACCTCCAAAATCACCGGCCACCGCTCTCTCTCTCCCGCTGCAGCGGTGCCCACGTCCTCGAATTCCTCCGATACCTCGACCAATTCGGAAAGACCAAAGTCCACACCCAGCTCTGCCCCTTCTTCGGCCACCCAAACCCTCCGTCGCCGTGTCCCTGCCCTCTCCGACAAGCTTGGGGCAGCCTCGACGCCCTCGTTGGCCGTCTCCGCGCCGCCTTCGAAGAAAACGGTGGTAAGCCGGAAGCAAACCCGTTCGGCGCTCGAGCGGTGAGACTTTATCTTCGTGAAGTCCGCGATTCGCAGTCCAGAGCCAGGGGTATCAGCTACGAGAAGAAGCGGAAGCGGCGGCCGCCGCCGCCGCCGCCGACATTGCCACCTCCAACTGCAAGTAATTAGTATGAAGCAGTCTTTTACCCACTCTGGCCATTGATGCTAAAGCTCATGCTTTATCTAGTACACCATTATTATCTCTCTCTCTCTCTCTCTCTCTCTCTCTCTCTCTCTGTATATATATATATATATATATATATATATATATATAATT
>JAULJZ010214496.1:3734-18341 GCA_032270985.1 Heliamphora pulchella | reverse complement strand
AAAAATAGTTATAATTTGTAATAAAAATACTCATATTTAAAAAAAATTATAATTTATTACTAGAATTAGTAGAAGAAAATTACAAATTGACGATACTAACGCTTTTTGGAGAATGCAAGCTTTTGAACCAAATAATTGAGACACGTGGCCCTGTTTGGATAACATGGCTTGTTGGCTTATTTAGCTTATAAGTCAAAAAAATAAGCTACGTCACTCAAATGAATCAAATAAGTTAAATTTTAAGCTAATAAGCTAATAAGTCAAATAAGTCAAAAATCACCTAAACGAAGTGACTTATTTAAGTAAATAAGCCAAAATAAGTCAAATAAGCTAAAAATAAGCCAAATAAAGTGCCTTAAACAAAATAATTTATTTGTGTCACCTAAATGAAGTAGTTTATTTGTGTTTTAACTTATTTACTAATAAACAAATAAGTCAATAAATTGATCACCCAAACAAGGCCTCGGTGTGAGAGAGTGCTTGCTCAGATGGGTTCCATAGAGACGATGGCAGTGGTTAATGGACGTGGAAGAGAGAGAGAGAGAGAGAGCCAAGGGCGATTTGGTAATGTTAATGAAGGTGGTAGAGACAAAGAGAGATGGGATTGCATAATTCAAATGACATTAGAAGTGTTTGGGAAATAGTACTATTATTAATAGTTTTTAATTTTTTATTATTAATTTTAATTATAAATTATAATTTTTTTTAAATACTTATAATTTTTTCTACAATATATAATTATTATTTTTTATTTCAACTATAAAATTTATAATTTTTATTAAATACTTATAATTTTTATTACAAATTACAATTTAAAAACTGTTAGTAGTAATTTTGTCAAGTACCACCATTGCTTTGTGGGTTTCATAATCCATAAGACTTAAAATCCTGTTCTAAAAATGGAAATCAAATATGATATTAGCAGACTTAATTAATAGTCGAATTCAATGTCTTAAGCCTCTTCTTAAACAAGACCTCCATGGATTAAAAAGGGGGTCAAGTTTCTCCATTTTGCTCTGTTTCATTTTTTTTTCATTTTGAGCGATTGTAACATACCTTAGTTATATTTTATTAATCGAAACTGTTTATTTGTAGTCCTAGTATATACATTGTCTACGTAAAATTTTAAGTTTGTCAGTTATCATTAAGTACCTGAATAAATAAATAAAAACATGATAAACAAATAGCGTTGTTTATTTTTAAAAATAAATATAATTTAGTCAAGCAATTAATAATATTTGTTAAAATTAAATTTTTTGCATGACACATTATGAACTACAAAATGAACAGTTAAGTTGGTTGTGAAATGGTACTTCGTTTATATTAATACTCCTTTACTTTATGGGTCATATTAATACCATTTTCTTTTTGGGTGATAGTAAACACCATTTGATTTTATGGTTGGTTATGAAATGATATTTCGTTCATATTAATGACTACAAAAAAGAAAAAAGAAAAGAGAAAAAACAATTCAACCAGTGGCATAATATATGCTCCCTTTACTTAATTTTAATGAGCAATATATAATAGTTAGGATGAGTTTTGTTACGTGTACAGATTTAAATACAGATTCAAACACATTTCTTTTACTTAAAGTAGGTTTAAATAATTGAGAAAATCATCTCACATGAGAAAAGCATGCCTGAAATTGTTCCTAACACCTATACATGTGGCATTTTTATTCTAGCTAGGTTGTATATCCTTGACATTGCATTGGGTAAAATTCAATTTATTCATTGGTGGGATGCTGACTAGCTTAGTTCCTTTTGTGTTATCTTTTCTGATTCTTTGAGTCCACCTTCTTCTCATCTTCTTTCCATGCTTTTGGATGTGTAAGCTCTCTCTCTCCAATTGATGGGCCCCTTAAAAGAATAATAATTGATGATGAGGCAACTTTCTTTGGGTAACTTTTGATTCACTGGACCTTCTGCTACTGACCTAAACACACCTAGGGGTCGTTTGGCATCATCCTACCCAGAATCTCCTTTGCTTGTTAGGAAAGGAGCTAAAAGTACTATCTCTCTTTAAAAGGCAGCAGTTATGCAACAAACTCATAAAATATTAAAATATATCTATAAATTTATTTATAATTCAAAATAAATGGTACATATTCACATAATATAGCCAGTTTAATCAGGTCATTTTGTTATAAAGGTTAGACCAAACTAACATCCTTTTAAATGTACTATTACCATAAAGAATAGAAAAAATAAGAATTTTAACTGACATCCTTTTAAATTTACTATTGTCATAAAGAATAAAAAAAATAAGAATATTAACTAAAAAAATAAAAAGTTCATACAAAAAAAGCTAATTTGAGGCTTTTTGTAACGCTATTTTTTGTCTGAACTTTTTTTAATTTTAGTCAAAACAATTATACATTTTAATTACATTCAGTTCTCCACGACGGGTCAAAAAAGTAGAAAACAAAAAAAACCCAAAATAAAAAAGTTCAGGAAGAAAAATACTACAACAAGCCTTAAAAATTTATTCCAAACAGAGCTTAAATTAATATAAACATGCTATTTTTGAAAATTCAAATTAATTTTATACTCACCGTAATAGTTTTAATTACGAAAAATTGGTGAATAATCTAATTTATAAGCCGTTTACTATTTTTCATCTAGTATATGATTTTTTAATGAGTAAGGTCCATCTTCACAAAAGTTTTAACGCGCAAGGTTCTTTTGAAACAAAAATACCTTAAAATAGATAAATTTAACTTTGACTTTTCAAAACATGTATAAAGAAATAAAGAACACAGATAAATATTTTTGTTTTTTTTATTGAAAACACGTATAAAGAACACAGAAAACACGTATAAAGAATACAGATAAATTTATCTGTCTTATCGAAAACACGTATAAAGAATACAGATAAATTTATCTGCTCGTTATACAAAATAGATAAATTGGACTTTGCGCGTAATTGGATCTTGCGCGTTAAATAAGACAAAAATCACGAGAGAAATCACGTAATTGGATCTTGCGCGTTAAAATTTTTATTAATGAACCTTGCACGTTAAAATTTATTTTTTTAATTTTTTGCTAAAATTCACTTTTAATTACTAGTATATGTCAAAAATCACGGTTTGAATCATTTATTGATAACTAATCTTGGTGAATTTTGGTATGGTCTATTAGTATTATATATGAGGAGAATTAATAGTTTAATTAATATGGTGAAAATAAACTAGGTATTAGTTAACTAAAAATATAACATCTGAAATGGTGATCTATTAGCATTATATCTATATATACTATGTTTTCAATTACCAATTTGGTTCTCACGGTGGTGGCAGAGCCACACAGCATGTCTACCCTAACTAATTCTCAGCATTTTAACGAGAGAATAGTGATTAATTACGAGATTATGTGAAGCATAAATACTTCAAAAATAATTCTATATCCGTACGTAATGAATAGATATCAAGTACTAATAATAAAAAATGCTAAAAGAAATCTATATATAGGATTTTCTATAATAGGTAACAGATACATTACTATTTGTGTAACAAATATTGATATTTGTACGAATGATAGACTCAACTTTAAATAGTATATTAATATTAAAATTATTTTATTTTCATGTATTTAGTCTGATTGACAACTAGCTTAAAAGTTAATTTTTTATTTTTTTGTTTTTAACCAAAAAAGTTAAATTGGGTTCAAAATAAGTTGTTTAGTAACTTAATTTTTAAGCTAGTTTTTTTAAAATTTGTTGTTTGGGTAAAAAATTAACTTTTATGCTTTTTGTTTAAAAGTAAATAATTTTACCCTTTTATATATTTGATATTAATAATTATACATAGTTGATAGTTGTAGTAAATAAATTATGAATAAGAGATATTATTGTATTTTAAAAGTGGTAAAAATTTGAATAAAATATTTTGAGAGTTTGTATTTTAATTTTACTTTTTAATTTTTTAGCTTATTTTGTGTTTTTGTCAAACAAGAAACCTTAACTTTTTGATATTTTTAGCCCAAAAAAATCAAGAATCTTAAATTACCAATCAGCCTAATATGGTTTTATAAGTTCTCATTCTTCAACAAAAACCAAAAATTTCCTCAAATAGTGCTGTCCTATGAGGCTAGGGAATATGTACCAGCCACATCTTGCTCCAAGGCCCTAAAGATTAATCAGAAAGACATCCTAGTATCTTGCAGAAATATTCCCTCTACCAATTTAGGAGGACCTTTATAAATTATCATACAATAGTGCACTCAGGCCTTATCACCTTAAGGCCATGTTTAGAGGGTTGGATTAAAAAATAAAAATGAACTATTAGTTCAAGTGATTATTAATCTCACATATATTTACTAAAATAAAAATTGAACTAATTATCTTGAATAATTTTTTATCCTAAAAATTGGGAAATAACTAGTCACATGGGAAGAGTTAGAATACATAATCTAAGAATTATAAATCTTACGGAATTAAATATAAAATTACTTAGTTACCTATTTACCCATATGCTCACATGAGTTGCGAAAAAGGGTTATAAGAGAAATTAACCACGCTAGCTAAAAACAAGATACCGACCCACAACATGAAGAAACATATTTTTTTTTCTTCTTAAAATAAGAGAAATAATATATGGTAGGAATTTATCATTTGATCACCTCAACTTAACACCCCGTAGTGAGCAAAAAGGAATACAGTGGTTGTTTCAGAAGCTAGCCGGTGTAAGAAACCAGAAAAGCTGCAAACAGATCGAGCATCACAGAAGTTATTCTTTCAGGAGGATATTTGGTCCTTTCTTCTTGTTTTTATGTGAAAACCATGGCCTATATGTTATTTCATCAGTACACTAATATATATTGTCTTTCTTAACAAAAATGCCGACATCAAAATTGATTGAGAAAAAAAAACCCATAAAAGTTAACTTTTTCCTTTTACCAAAGAAAAGTATAGGGAGTAAAAATTGAAGGTAATTTGGCTTGAAGTCGGCTGTTTGTTTTTTTTTTTTTTTTTTTCTTTTGTTTTGGCTTTTTAGTTTAAGCTAAATAAGAAAAAAAATTGTGTGGTTAAAAAATGACTTTTTGCCACCATGAATGAAGCGAGAAAAAGGTTGTGATTTGATACCTAACTTTTTGTTAATTTAAATAAAAAGACTAAAAACCTCATTTTAAGTGGAGCCAAACCAGACCCAAAACCCAATCAGCTTCAGAGAACCCACCCTAAAAGAGTACTGGATTCTCTCATGTCGAGAATTAGACTTGATCGTCCACTTCAAGAGCAAGCGGAGAGTTTCACATTGGCTCAAATTGGAGATGCAAAAATTTAATTTGATCGATCGTTATTAAATATTTTAGTAAATTACATTTGTTTAAAAAAATTAAACACTGTATGGATGCACCACTCATTTTTTTAAAAAAAATAAATAGGCGTTTTATAATAATAATATTAATTAATTAATTTTTTGCATAAACGGCGTACGCATTAAAAACAATAAACGAACAATCTCGATTATCAAAGTGCGACTGAGATGGCTCTCACACGCTTAGGCCGGACCGATTCAGTCAGATCTGGAGAAAAAGAACAAAATTAGGGTCATTGTTGTCAAGTCAAGAACCAATAAGAGCACAATGTTATTATGGCAGAAAATAAAAAAATAATTAATGAGAAGGAAGCAATCACACATAAAAATATGATTTTACGTAATTTATTCAAAACTAAGTTTATGTTTACAGAGTTGTGATAACTTTCACTATGATAAGAGACGGTACAAAATTACAAAGAGATATAAAACTATAACTGAAAAAATATATTGAATGTTATTAAGTGCAAAAGGAATGTTATTAAGTATTTTAATTAGTAGGTTACATTTGTTTTAAAAATTAAACACTGTGTGGACTGCACCACTCATTTTTTTTAAAAAAAAACAAATAGACGTTTAATAATATTCAGTTATTATTATTTTTTTTTTGCATAGATGGTGTACGTTTTAAAAACAGTAAACGAACAATCTCGATTATTGAAGTGGGATTGAGATGGCCCTCACATGCTTAGATCAGACCAATTCAGTCCAGTCATTGTTGTCAAGTCAAGAATCTATACCAATAAGAAAAAAACAATCACACACAAAAATATGATTTTACGTAGTATACTCAAAACTAGGGCTATGTTAATTAACGGAGTTGCGGCGACTTTCACTATGATAAAAAGCGGTACAAAATCACAAAAAGATATAAAACTATAACTAAAGTAACAGATATATAAAAACTCACAACCGGGTCAGAAACCAAAAACAGGTTGCAAAAAATCCATTTTAAATCGTGGTATCTCTCGAAACTGGACGAATCATGAGTCGGACCTCCCAAAAAACAACTAGGCTACATACACCTAACACCTTAACAAAGAAGCTGAAATTAACATGGGTAAACCATTCAACCATCCACGAAATTTCATCAATCATAAAAACCCAATAAATCTTTGACTACGAAAGAAAGATACAGATGCATGATATGAACACAAATCTTTAAACCAATTCATTGGAAAGTGGACTAAGATGAATGTACCAGGAAGTTTCAAAAAAAGCTATGGCACAAAACTGGAACTTACAAGTTTGATTCCCTCGGCGTCCTTGCTAAAATCAACGCAATTCATTGAATTCCCAGGGCCACAAGCATGAAAAAATATTAAATGACGGGGACCATGTGATATCAGTCGTACATTGGTATGGAATCTACCATCAAATGCATGTATCCCACATGATGGAGATCGTTCAAAAACCACATGATCCCATCGGATTCAAAGGGGGTAGATGAAGGCAGTCGCCTCCTTAAGATTTGAAAAAAGCTCACAATTATAGTAGTATTAGTCCAAAATATGTTTAGATTATATATAAGTTAGTTTCTCTAAGATTTTTTTTCTAAAAACTTAATATATGTCTTTTAAGAACTTATAAGAATAATTCGTTCTCTCTAAATTAAAATTCTACGTATGTTTCTGATGATCCCAGACGATATCAGTCATACATTAGTATGAAATCTACCATCAAATGTACATATTCACATGATGGAGATCGTTCGAAAACCACATAATCTCAGACCACGTAAAAGTTACTCTACAAGCGTATTCTTTCACAGGCAACCATATAATGTCATTCCATGTAAAAATTACCCTACGAGCATATTTTTCCACTGGACACGTGATCTTTCATTTAGCAACGGCACTTGACTTGGCTCTTTAACTTTATTTATTTCACTTAACATTTTAGCATGGTTTTAGCCGTAGTGTTTTATGAGTTTTGCAGTCGGTAATGCTACAAAATATTATTTCATATTATCAAAAATTCTCTTTATCATTTTGTATTTAATTATTAAATTGATTTAACAAATCCTACCATCTCTAGATAATAATTTAGTTGAAGATGTCCTTCACTCTAGGCCTCCCGAGTGGGTTCCAAACCTACAAAATAAGAACAGATATCACAGAGGCACTAGTGTCACGAGGCTAGCCAATAATACTCCGTCGGTTAAGTTAAAAAGCTTGGAAAGGAACATTGTAAGAATTAAGTTAATGTATAGATTATTCATATAAAAAAATTAAGTTGATCGAATATTATTAACTGTTTGAACGAATTATATTTATCTTTTAAAAAATGAATGATAAATGAAGGGCACCTTCCATTTTATTTTAAAACAAATGCAATTTGTTCAGCCAATCGGATCAACTTGATTTTCATTATGAATGGACCATACATTGATTTCATTATGATGGACAATACATCAAAAACAATATAATGAATAGTTTAGATTATCGTAGTAGGTCAAATATGGGCTCATAAACAGCTCAACAAAATGATTCAGTCTAGGGACTAGAGAAAAGATGGGGGCTCTTTGTTTATTACTTTTGAGTAACTAAAAACTCCTTAACATACAAGTTAAAAAGATCAAAAAAGTTAAAAACTAATAAAGAAAATGGTCAAAAAAAAACTAAAAGTCAATGAGGAAAAAAGCAATACGAGACTTTTGACGTTTCTAAGTTTTAAGTGAAAAAACTTTAAGCTGGGAGCCAAAGAAGGCCTCCAAATTGTTTGGGCTTGTGTTCCTTGAGCTAAATGATAAAACATTTTTCCATCACAAGTTCAATGTGAGGCCCTGATTAGCAACTTGGTTTTTTTTGTCTTTTTGACTAAAAACGTAAAAAAACTAACATTGCCCGTTTGGTAAAAAAACAAAAAAACTAAAAAATTAAAAAGTCAAATCAAAACACAAATTCTCAGAATATTCAAATCAAACTCCAACTACTTTTAAAATACAATAATACCCCTTATTCATAACTTATTTACTACCATTACCAACTACATATAATTATTAATATTAAATACATAAAAGAGTAAAATTATCAACTTTAAACAAAAAGAAAAAAAACTAACTTTTTACCTAAACAACCAACTTTTAAAAAGCTAGCATAAAAGCTAAGTTACCAAACAAACTACTATGAACTTAATTTTGAACTAGCTTAAAAGTTAAGTTACCAAACAACCTACTATCAACTTAAAAGGTAGCTTTTTGGCTAAAAAAAAAAATCAAAAAAGCTAGCTTTTAAGCTAGTTACCAGTTGGGGCCTAAATATGTAATGTTTCAAAATTAGGTTCTACAGATTCAGATCTTCTTGTCCAATATAGTCAATTCGCTAAGTTGCGCTAAGAACCTTTTCACACGAGGGCCACATGCCCAAGATTATCTTAATCAAAACTCTTAAAGCGTGTTTGATTGATCGGATTAAATATGATATTGAATTATATATTCTACAGAATTGTATTTTTCTTGTTTTAATGTAATAAGTGAGAGGAGGATTATGTATTCTTTAGATAATTAATCCCACAAAATGTAGGATATATAATATTTAAGAGAATACGGTATTAATAATTTATTCACTACTAATCTCATAAAATTATATATAATGTAGGATCATATATCCCTTCATTGTTAATTCAGTTAATAAAACAAAACCTTAATTTAATTGTATAAAGTTTTTGTTCTTCGTTCCGCATTACTTGTTTAACTATTTGTGGTGTGATGTAGGCCCATAATATGAATCAAGCCTATTTGTGGACTAGCACATTATGAACACGTACTTGGTTAAACGAGTGAGTTTAAAACCCAATAGGTGTTAAACTCATAATTCATCTTTTTTAAGAATTCAATAACTGTTCTTGAATGGGTTTATTTTAAAACCCATAACTGTTTTTGGAACGATTTCTTGAAATAGCTATAAGTTTGTTGATTACAGTTCTTCACTTAGAAGCTCAATTGTATTTTTGGGACGACTTTGATTGGCAAATAAATTATGCTCTAAAGAAATTGTCTTTAGACACCTCAAACCTTTCGATTTCAGCACACACCACAATTTGTTAAAAGAGATTATCGTGATTACCATAGGGGTCTTGGTTTGCTTCTTTCTATATATATATATATATATGGTGGGACGTACATAGATCTCGAATTTCTCCACAAAGAATTTATCGATCATCATAGAAAGAAAAAAGAATTTATTCATGAGATGAAATGTTTTTGCATTTTTTTTTTCATTTTCATTCAACCTAATACGTTAACTGATTTTTTTTTTTTTTTGAAGGTTGGGATAAGATATGCGTTGTCATTGGTGATTCCAAGTCGTTGGTATTGGTGGGATTTGGTTGTTGTTGGTCTTGGATGTTATTCTTTGGAGCAGGTCGGTTGTGGGTGTTGGCTTTGGGTGCTGCTAAATACTTGTGGGTGTTGTGAGTGTTGGTTTTAATATCTGGAAATATAATAATTTATCGGTTTTAACTAAACCGCAACAGCAACAAAATACAGTAAAATTATACAGCAACCGAAAAAATAAAATTTGGGCAAATCAAAAACAGAAATATGAAATTTGTTTTGTTTATATTGGAACTTTTTAAAAACAGATGTAGATAAAAGGCAAACCAAAACACTATTTTGAATGAAACTGATTTAATTAACAAAATTGATCTTGCAAATGGTAAACTAAAAACAGAACACTATTTTATAGACGGGGCAAAAAGCAATAAAAGAAAATAGATACAGAATCTAGAAACAATTTTGTAAAAACTACAGCAGAATAAAATATAAAATACTATCTTTGGTATGAAAATAACAGAATAGAAAAGTAGATAGCAAACTTCTTCTATAATCAAAACTAAGAATGAATACTGAGAAGAATCGTAAGAACCCGAAACAGAACAGAAAATGTAAACTTTTACAGAACAGGTTGAGATCGAGTTCAACGTTTAACGTTATGTTCTTAAGACAGATTACATCATCGTCTCGGTACTTAGGATTTAACGAACGTCTGCCTCCAAGATAAAATAATCTCTGTATGCAGAAGAAGCAGAGCAATCAGCACACACAGCGATTCGGGCTACGTCTGAACTTTCTCAGACAATATATATGTTCGGAAATGACAGAGCGGCTGAAGCAAAGGGGCAAAAAATTGGAATGCTCGAAATGGGTCTGAAACAACCTTTAAATAAGTGTTCCAGGTGACCGTTCGTCTCAACCCGAACAGGCATAGACACCGATTCGACTTGGCGGTTGGACCTTCTAACAGACGCGAATCGATTTAATTTCCAACAGTCCCAAACTGAACCCTCCAACAGTTAGGTAACTGTAACTTTAAATTTAAATAATTAATATTTAAATTAAAAATTTTATTTAAAAAAGATAAGGATCGACCCGAACCCGCAACCCTTGGCCCAGTGCGACACAGTTGGACGGACAGGCGAGTGGCGGCGCGCATGTGGAGTTTGGGTTAAACTCACCGTTGGGTAGATCCTTCTTCGTCCACAAAACTGGGTACCTTCAAGGGGCACACCCTATGGGCTAGACTTGGCTTATATAAGCCACTCACCCAAAACTCTCCCAACCAATGTAGGATTGGACTTAGTTACCACCTTTTTGATAACTTCAATAGCATACTTTTGGAATATTTCTCGTTCACCCATTAATGGTTTTGAATGCTATAAAATTCATTATTACTCTACTCATAAAAATAAACAAATTAGAATTTAGAATCATAAAAAAAAGATTATTCTAATCCAAAGATTTTTAACTCTAAAATTAGCTAAAAATCATATTCAAACCCATTTATTCCAAAAGGGTGTTGGCTTTGAGTGCTGTTTGTTAGCATGTGTGGTATGCTTCTTCTTCTTTGTTTTTTACGTCTTTTTACCTTGGGTCTCTTTCTTTGGGTTAATTTCTAATCAATTGTATTATGTTAGGACTTTTAATTGGCACCCTTGGAGAATAAGTTTAAAGCTATTGTTATTTGGATGGTGGCTATAAAATTTTTATTTATTGATTAATAAAAAAAAAATGCAACCCACATTCTCAAAATGGCTTAGAAATCATACATTCAAAGTTCTCTTTTTCATTTATTTTTCCAAGTTGATATGAAGTCAAGTTGGTGTGATGCTGGAAAACGTGTATGAAATTAACAATTACACAAGAGATGAGCAAGAATAAGGCAATTAAGAAAAAGTCTTTTATAATTATTAATTTATCAATCAAAAGTTTTTGGAAAGGTTTGATACAATACGATCAAGATACCGAACTATTTTAATTCCGTAAAAACTCTTTTTATAATTTATCAATCAAGATACCCAACAAAGTTATATTGATTGGCCACAAACCTTTCTAAAAACTTTTGATTGTATCGATCCGGATCAAGCTAGTTGCCTCCATGCCGCTCTCTTTTAAGGCTAGAAAATACCCGGAGCAAACCGAATATTTCCCCTGTTTTGAGATGTGCCAAATGAGCTTGTCTTCCACCCTAGTTGGACAAATTGGAATGCTCTAGTCTGGACTGTGTCAGCTTCAAACGGCAAGAAGATGTGTTGCAACGTTGTAAGGTTCCACTTCCCTTATGCATGGTTTATCAGCTCAGCTCACTCACCCTTATTGTCTTCCAAATCTTGTGGCATGGGGCTAATTAATCACCTTGAAAGTAAATTCTTTCGGAATTCATTTGCCCCTTCATAGCCAAACCATTGCCCCATCTCCAATTCTCCACCTCAAGCCCTTTTTCAGAACTTCCCTCCCCTCTAAGATTGACCTCCAAGTGTATGAAGGGTTACACAACCTACTTCGGTCTCCAAAAACAATTGCAATATGGGGAATATTAGACTAAAATTATATTTAAAAATATGGAAAATATTTGACTAAAAGAAATATTTAACTATAAATACTTTTTAAAATAGAACTTTCCACTAAGTAAAGCCAAAATCAAAGAAAATTAAAGAGATACTAAAAATAACAAAATTTGAGTTATTGCCAAATTTAAAGGAAAGAGAAAAAAATCTTCTAATCCAAACTTTTTACTTAAAATCACTTTAAGTCAAATTCATTTAGAAAATTTTGGAAAGAATTATAGCCAAAAAAAAATAAGCAAAAAGCTTTGTTTGATATACTTGGATGAGTACATTTTAAAATATAATTTTTTTTAAAAAATTTGTGAGATTTCTAATATATATATATATATATATATAAGTATTTTGTGCAAAAAGTTTAAAAGGCCAAAAATAAGTAAAAAAGGCAAAAAATTAAGGTTAAAAAATAAGGTTAAATCACTTTTTTGAATTAAACAAAAAGTCAAAAAACCCAACTTAATTCCGATTGCCAAACGTGGCCTATCTATTTGATCAACTTCTCTAATTTGTGGAGTAATTTTGGCATTACTCCTATTATAGCTAATGATTCAAATATTAGTCCCCACTAATATGATTTAGCAAGTTTAGTCCCATATATAAGTTTTTATATTTCCAAACCGCCCTTGATTATTGTATTTCCTATTGTTTGGAGCTAATTCAATCTCCACAATTGTTTTCTAAAATGGAGGTTAGAATCCATTTTAAATCGTCAACTGTTAGGAATTTATTTATAATATTAATTATATTAAATTTTATTTATTTTTGTGATAATTTAGATTGTACAAATGTTGTAAAATTTCTAATTGGTTTAGGACTCTTGTAGTTGGATGACTATAGCACTCATGAGTTATTTGATTTAGTTAAGTTATTTAATTGAGTTGTAAATCTTAGTTAGATTAGGAGTCTTTTATCAAAATATTATTCAGACTGAAAGACTGAAGTACTGAAGTACAACACAAAAAACTAAGAATACATGCCAATGAAGCAGGTTTATACAAGAGCAGAAAGCAGTTTAGCACATGACCGCTCGAGCGGTCCCAAGTGCACTCGAGTGGATCCAGACAGTTTTAATTCGATTGAAACTCCAATTACTTAGTTTTGATATCTATATAAAAGATCATATACTAGTCACGAAAATTAATTTCTACATTTCAATAATAAGAGAGTCTAAAACAAATCAGAAGTTCCTTTCGAGTTTTAAAAATTTTGAGATTGTTCGTGTTCAACTTAGAAGGCATTCTAAGTTTACTAATGGAGGATTCTTCAGGTGTAAAAGTATTGAGAATTCAATACTTGTGAAACTTTGAAAATTCGTTACTGCGGTGATCAAGCGGAGAGCGATGCACATGAATTCGACAAAATAACTTAAGACGTTTGGATTGAGAATTCGATCAAAGCCAGTAAGTTAGTGTCTTATAACTGTTCAATTGGTTAGTACTTAATTTATCTGAATTAGAATTAGTCTCGTAATTTTTTACCCAAGTTGGATTTTTCACGTAAAAAATCTCGTATGAGTTTGGATATTTGATTTTTTACTTCTCGTATTTTACGATATAGATTGATTAAAAACGTAAAATGAATAATTTTTTAATTGATTTGATTAAAAAATATAAAAATAATTTTTTTCATCAATGAAAACTTAAAATCTCGGAGACTCCCTATTGCTTCTATCCCCCATTTCAAAACCCTCTCAAATATAAAATGGTGATAAAAATAATATTTATAATATTTAATAAAAAAGTAGTAATTGTTACTCAATATTTCATATTGATAAATTTTTTTTATCGTTAACTGAATTCAACACTAAAAAAGTGATATAGTTAATGATATTTAACTGATAACATTTTATATAAGATAAACAAATAATTTTATCGGTGATTTGATGATGCCGGGATGTTGATAAAAATATCCTATCCTTAATATAGAATACAAACAAATCATAAAAGCTATATATAAAAAAAAATGAAACTCTTGCGTACTCGTGAAGAGGTAACTATCTAAACTCAAAAATCGTGAACCATTTTAAAATGTTACTGTTGCAATCTAAAAAATACAAATAAAAAAAATCCCAGGTCAAAAAAAAAATTTCCATGCCATTTTTTTAAAAATGGCAACACATATCCTGAATATTAAATGGAGGTAAACCAATCAATAAAAATATATTTCAAAAAATTAGGACTAAATTAATTTATTAAAAATATGCAATAGGGCTAATCCTCTTACAGCTTTCTAAAATTGAACTTATCTAGTGAATAATCCTAATTTGTATATATACTTTTATCTTCTTTCATGGTACTAAAAGATACCAATTTTCTATCAAAAGAGAGAAAAGATATGTGATGGAGATCAAAGGTAATAGGTATTGTATTATAAGTGATTGACACCACATGCCCACTTCCTCCACTTGTTATCTCTCTGCCCAACCTTTTCATCTCTGTGAAATT